>CM069139.1:14598898-14761398 GCA_035221665.1 Okamejei kenojei | reverse complement strand
GTAGGCAGGTGCAATGGGCAGTATAGACATAGTGGGCCGAAGTGCTATACAACCCTACGACCCAAATATTGTCTTTGAGTCTCGTATGGTATGTCTGCAACTATTTGGGCCTATGTTTAACATTATAAAAACCTAAATGATCACATATTGAGTTCATGAATTCCTCAACTGAGGTGCAGCAATTAGCACTGCTGCCTCATAGTTCCACAGATCAAGATTCGATCCCGAAATGTAGTGCTGTCTGCGGGGAGATGACAATTTCTTCCTGTGACTACATGGGTTTCCTTTAGGCGCTCCAGTTTCCTCCTGCACGCCATGCTGTGCTGATAGGTAGGTTAATAGACTCCAACCTTAAATTGGCCAGGTGTCTCATTCTAAGTAGTAACACTTTATCAAAAACGATGATTTCCCACAGAATGACTCATACTTACTTGATAAGATCCATTTATTGCTAGGGAGTAATCATTCGCCTTTTTGTCACCAGGTGCTGCCACAGTGCTTGCTGATGTTGACTGAAATAGATGTAAAGCCAGAACGATCAATATATTACTTTAATTTTAGAATACACAGATTTTCTCATGGTGCATATTCCAACATGTTTTTTTTTAATTTAATTTTTAAAGACTTTAAATACATTATTCTGTTTGGAAGTTAAACAATATTTTGAACAGAATATATTCAAAACACTTAATACACGTTCTCTCTTTGTGGAAACTATAATCAATGCATCAATATAATCATACAATTTCTAGTTCCATCAATGTTTCAGTGCGCAACATTTGCCTCATTGTTAAGAAGTATTTTTGATACAGAAGCTCGTTAAGTTTAAGGTGAGAGGGGAAAGATGGGAACCCGAGGGGCATCCTTTTCACACAGAGGATGGTGGATATATGGAACAAGCTGCCAGAGGAGGTAGCTGAGGCAGGTACAATAACAAGTCTTTAAAAGACATTTGGACAGGTACATGGATATAAAACGTCTGTGGGACATTGGCCAAATGCAGGCAGGTGGGATCAGCATGATTTTTGTTGGGCCGATGGGCCTGTTTCCATGCTGTATGACTTTAAATTCCTTTAAATGTCAAGGGTTCCAATTCCTCTTGTGTATGACGACTCAGCGGCTTAGTCTCTGTAATCTAATAAATCTTCTCTGCCTTGTCCAACCTAATCAAAACATCTTACTCGCACCTCTAACAAGAACATGCATGCCCGCAGCTCCTGTCATCACACTTTTAAAAGCATCCCACTTTCTGGGCATCCCATTGCCAGCCTACAACAATCAACTTTAGCAAGTTCCTGTCTAATACCATAAAAGTTAGCTGTGTCCCAGTCCTGATCCATAACTAATTTACAGCTAATACGTCCTAGTTGCACACACCTATGTATGCCTATATATGCCCCGGGCTCAACCCCCTTACCCATCAGGCCTCTCGTGTTGAATACAATTCAATGCAACAGACCTTCCTCCCCCCCTGCTGTGTCCACTGAACTTTCTTTCATGACCTTCCATATCGACTACCAGCCTCTCACCTGCCTCACCTGCATTGGATCCCACTGCCAGCCAATCTAGTTTAAATCCAGCTAAATAGCACTAGAAAACCTACCTGCCAGGATACTGGTTTCCTTCCAGTTCAAATTGTCCCTTTTGTATAGGTCAACTCTGCACAATAAGAGATCCCAATGGTCCAAAAATCTGAAGCCCTGTCATAAGGTCATAAGGAATAGTAGAATGAGGCCATTCGGCACATCAACTCTACTCCGCCTTTTAATCATGGCTGATCTATCTCTCCCTCCTAACCCCATTCTCCTGCCTTCTCGCCATCTTTGACACCTGTACTAATCAATAATCTATCTATGCCTTAAAAATGTCCACTGACTTGGCTTCCACAGCCTTCTGTGGCAAATAATTACACAGCTTAACCACCCTTCGACTTAAGAAATCTCCTCATCCCCTTCCTAAAAGAACATCCTATAATTCTGAGGCTATGACCTCTAATCCTAGACTCTCTCACTAGTGGGAGACATCCTCTCCATATCCACTCTATCCAAGCCTTCCACTATTCCATATGTTTCAATTAGATCCCCCTCATTTTTCTACACTCCAGCGAGTACAGGCCCAGTGCTGACCAACTGGGTTAACCTACTCATTCCTGGGATCATTCTTGTAAGCCTCCTGTGGACTCTCTCCAGAGCCAATACATCCTTCCTCAGATATGATGCCAAAAATGGCTAAAAATATTCCAAATGCAGCCTTATCAGCACCTTAGACAGCCTCAACATTATATCCCTGTTTTGGTAGACAAGCCCTCTTGAAATAAATGCTAGCATTGACTTTGCTTTCCCATCCTCTTTAGTCATGCATTAATCTATCCTATCTTCCTGTTCCACACTCACCAGCCAGGGAGGTATCTGTAGATCATTACCCTGGAGGTCTTTCTTTTTAACTTTTTGCCTAAACTTACAAAACTTACCTTCAGCGGCGCTGCAGTTCTGTCACTGGCCATGTGCGCGACTTTGGCGCCTTTGAGGGGGGGGGGGGGGGAGGTTAAAATGTGGTTTCCCCCTGCCTACCGGAGTTTTTTTTTATAAATCGCCCAGCAATTTAATTTAATATAAATCGCCCGGCAATTTCAGCGCTGGAGTGAAATAAAAATTAGCTTCTAATGCTGTGAACGCCGACAACGGGGACGGATTTCACGTACGGGACAGGTAAAGAAAAGCCGTTTATTTTACATATAAACGTGCTTCTTAGGATGACCTTAACCCACATTTTACGTTGCGAAAAGGTGATTTAGGCCCCATACGAACTGGCAGTGTTTTTCCTGCCGGTATGGGGTTTAAATTCACCGCAACCGCAATATTCCATACGATCGCGTTCCAAAAAAAACCCACTCGCAAGATGATCAAAATGGCCATTAATTTACGGGAATTAAACACTAAATTCCTTCCATTTGGCCTATCAATTCATAACAATGAGATTTAAAAATCATGTTATATTGTGAATTCTTGTGTGAATGTTATTTGGACACTTAGGCTATTTAAAAATGTTAATCGTTTCTTAAGAAATAGATAGATATTTAGATCTAGTAATTGAATTTTGTAATTAGCTACAATTGGGTAACTAGCTAATTACATGCTTTAATTTCAGGTCATTCAAGTAAGATTGTTTCATATTTGTTTCAGAATGCTTCAATCTATAATAACTGAAAATCTCTTTCAGTTCTCTTAATTTTTAAGAAAGTTATGGGCTTTTGACTGTCCTCGATCACAGCTTTTGTGTTAAGTCAATGGAAAAGCAATAGGAAACAAGGTGCTAATTTCCGAGTATGAAAATGGCCATAACCTTTTTAATACTGAAGATATGAAACTGAATCAAGTGTCAAATTAAACTTCTTTTTATGCTTTATCTGATGGGATAAATTGCAGACTTGATTTTTAAAATCTCAAAATTTTGTAACATTGCTACATATATTCATTTTGCAGGATCTCATCCCTTTTTCAACCCATGTCATTTGTGCAAACATGCACAATGACTTCTGGCTGCTCACCCTCCCCCTTGAAAATGCTGTGCATCCATTCAGAGACATTCTGGGCCCTGGCACCAGGGAGGCAACATATCATTCTGGAGTCTTGATTACTGCCACAGAATCTCCTGTCTGTCCCTAACTAATGAGTCTCCTACCACTATGGCTCTGCCTGACAGTGCCACAGACCCAACTGCCACAGTTGCTCACCCGATGGGTCATCTCTTCACTATGTCCAAAAGGGTATATCGGCAGAAGATATGAAAGCTTGAAAGCGCATATCACCAGATTCACTCTGTCATCAGTCTATTCAACGGTTCCCTCATAAGCTAGGATGTAGTCCCGATCGCACTACTTGACTCATTGCAGATTTTGCACTTTGTTTTACCTGCATGTTCTCCGAAACTACCACACTGCGTTCTGGTCTTTTTCTCATGTACTTGCTGGCTTGATTATACTCATAGTAATGATTTGACTGGATAACATGCAAAGTTTTTCAATGTAGCTCAGTACACGTGACAATAATAAATCAATACCAATATCGCTACTTCAAAAAGCTAATTGTTACTGAAATGTGGAAAATCCCTGAGCCGCTTTATCGGCAGTAACTTTTACATATGGCAATGTCACAGTGACCAGATAATCATGTTTTTGTGATGCTGATCGAGGAACTGTGTCAGTGTAATCTACGAAACCTACACTTTTGTACTCAAGTATGATTGTGCCTATGTGTAGTAAGATTTTTACTGAACTGCATGCAAAAAAGGAATTTCACTTTACCTAGCAGGGCTCTCGCTGAACTTTCTTTCCCTGTTGCCAGCCGGGCAACCTCGGCAGCTTTTTAGATTGCCAAATGACAGTTTAGGTGGTCATTTAAGACGGCTTGCATGACGCGTGCGATAATGTGCTCGGACGAAGCGCATAGTTACCAGACGGAATTATGGTCAATGAAGCATTCACATATTATTTCTGCTTCAAATAAAGTCACAAACTAAACATATTCACCAATCAAGACATGATATATACCTCAATGACATGCAGCAAAATTACAATACATTATCTCATCTCTTTTTACACGTTGCAATGAATGCAATTTCTATTATCTCTTTCCACTTCCAAACAAAAATATGGTTATTCAGCCTCGGTGAGATCAACCTCGGTGAGACCAAGCGCTGGATTGGCGATCGCTTCGCACAACACCTCCACTCAGTTCGCAATAACCAACCTGATCTCCCGATGGCTCAGCACTTCAACTCCCCCTCCCATTCCGAATCCGACCTTTCTGTCCTGGGCCTCTTCCATGGCCAGAGTGAGGCCCACCGCAAATTGGAGGAACAGCACCTCATATTTTGCTTGGGCAATTTACACCCCAGCGGTATGAACATTGGCTTCTCCAATTTCAGGTAGTCCTTGCTTTCTCCCTCCTTCCCCTCCCATTCCCAACTCTCCCACAGCTTACTATCTCCGCCTCTTCCTTTCTTTTTTCCGCCCCCCCACCCCTCCCGACATCAGTCTGAAGAAGGGTCTCGACCCAAAACGTCGCCTATTTCCTTTGCTCCATAGATGCTGCCTCACCTGCTGAGTTTCTCCAGCATTTTTGCCTACCCATTCACACAAGTTCTGTAATCCCACTTTCCTCACCCACTCCCTACACATTAGGGGCAATTTTACAGAGACATGTTAACCTACAAAGCCAATGTGTCTTTGGGATGTGGGAGGAAACCCACATGCTTGCAGGGAGAATGTGCAAATACAACACAATCAGTGCCCGAACACAGATCTCTGGCGTGTGAGGCAGCAAGTCCACCAGCTGTGCCACTATATTTTATTTTCCAACACACAAAAAATTATACGTTGATAACTTTTGGTTACTAAAAAAAAGAAACTATTCATTTTCAGTCTTAAATCTCTAAGTGACACTATGTCCCCCCTTTACAGCTACTGTATGTTTTAATTCAGTTCAAGGCTATTGGGGCAGTACTTTGGCCATAAATTTGCTGCCTAAAATTGCCATAGACCCGGAATTGATCCTGAATATGGGTGCTGTCTGTATGGAGTTTTGTTTTCTTCGTTTATAACATTGGTTACTGAGTACTATGTTTACATATTCTGTTGTGCTGCTGCAAGTAAGGATTTCATTGTTCTAACTGGGACGTGAGAGAATAAAACACTCTTGACTTGCGTCGCTGATGTGTGGGATAGAACTAGAGTACCGGTGATCAGTGGTCGGGGTGGACTCGGTGGGCCTGCTTCCACGCTGTATCTTTAAATTAAACTAAAAACATTAAAACCAGAGGAAATGTAAAGAAGGGTTTCTACCCGAAACGTCACCCAATGTTTTCTATCCAGAGATGCTGGCTGCTCCATGGAAATCCCCCGCACAATTAAAGCATGGAATAGTCTTCACCATACCATAGGTACCAACCAGACGCAACTAAATTTAAGGTAGCTTTATTTTTCCCAAGAACCCTTTTTTGCTTAAGTCCGAGTCAAGAGAGTTTTATTGTCATGTGTCCCAGATAGGGCAATGAAATTCTTGCTTGCTGCAGCACAACAGAATATGTAAACATAATACAGAACAGGAGATAAAAGTTCAGTGTGTCTATATACTGTAGACCATATATATACACAATAAATAAACAGATAAAATGCAATAGACTGTTATTTTTCTAGAGTTTGGAGTTTGGTGGTGGTGGGTCCACCAGTTTAAATTCCATTTTGAATATTTTTGGAGGACCAGGAAACCAAGAAGCAAGAGTTACTCCAGGGAGTTACTCCAGCTCCAGGGAGTGATTCTGCGTTGCTTTTCAGCGGTCATGGTGAGGCAGCGACCGGACAGCAATGGCGGCCAGAACTCCCACAATGCAAAGGGAGGGAGAAAGTGGCCGACGCCGACCAGTTGCCGTGGCAGTGCGCATGTGCAGGGCTGCACATGCACACAACCGCGGCCGATGATGTGCTCGGTGGCCGGGTGTGCCGAGCGGAGATCCGAGAGCCTAGCGACGAGCGGAGAGCCAAGCGCCGAGAGCTGGCGCCAAGCGCTGAGACCCGGACAAGGATGGCGGGCGGGTGTCCCGGTTGCTTGCCAAGCCGGGCAAAATGGCATGGCTTTTAGGTTGACCGGCGGGACTGTAAGTTGCCATTGGCACCCGGGCAACCGCTAATTTCGAGCCCTGCCTAGATACATGTGATAATTTAGAACCACTGAACCATAAATAAGAAGATAAGTCACAGAATGCTGGAGTAACAGCGGGACATTTCTGGAGAAAAGTAATGAGTGACGTTTCAGGTCGAGACCCTTATTCATAAATAATGGCCAGGGTACCATTCTGCTTTTCTTTAAATACAGCTTTTGCATCTCTTAGTTCATTTAGCAGAAGTGGATTCGCATCCAAAATATACTACCTCCAGCACTTTTTCACTGCTTCAATATTGGTTAATGTTAGTGAGGATTGGTGTACTCAGGTCTCTGGAGTAGGACTTGTGTTTCAAGTTACAGACAAGACGCAGGTGCACCTTGTCCCAAAGCCATAACAAGTTGACCAGAGGTGTCTGCCATGCTATACATATGGATAGATTAGCTCAACCATTTTCTTCAAACTCCATAGCATCATATGGCATCAGTTTAAATGTAGACACAGTAGTGTTGGAGACCTCCTCTGTCTCGCCCATGTCAAAGGACATTTGAAAGTAGTAGTATAAGCTACAAGGGCCTAAGAACTCTGGATGGAGGACTTCAATGTCACAAGTTTCTCAATATTACAACCAGTACCCGAGATAACCTTAAGGATATAACTGGAAAATTACTTGAGCTCATACGACTATAGATTTGTACATGGACAAATTTCACAGAGTAACTACCACTACAAACTGTGTTTAAACATAGGTATTCACAACACCTGCGGTCATCAGCAGCAACAGAAATGTTCCCGATCAAAATTTGTAACTTCTATCTCAGTCTACCATTATCATCGACCCAAGGGATCAACCCCACCCAGTTCAATTAAGAATCTATCTGGAATAGCATTAGACACACATAAAGCTAATGTTATAGCCTGGTGACGGCACAGCACAGGGCTACAAATTTGCTGAGCAGCAAAAAGAGCACGCAATCCACAAGCAACCAAACGTAGATTAGAGAACAGTACAGCATAGGAATAAGCCTTTCGGCACACAATGTCTATGACGCTAAAATAAACTAATCTCATCTGCCTGCACATGATCCATATCCCTCAATTCTTTGCACTTCCATGTGCCTTTTAAAAGCCACAATCGTACCTGCCTCCGCCATTACTGTTCCAGCCACTTGCAGAATGTTTGTTTTGGGTGTTTCTCGGTGTATCTTGTGTGGGGGGGTGGTGGGGGGCAGAGGAGGAATACGTTTTTCGGTCACCCTCGACCGAGAGGCAACTTTTTCCATGTCGTTTCTCCGCCTCCCCTCGTGCGGTCTAACAACTTGCATTGGAGCGGCTTTTCCCAGAGTTGGACCCAGAGCTTCAGCAGCGGGCGCAGTGTGGACTTGTCCATTACAGAGCGGGGGCAAACCCTTGCCCGGCGGTCGCAGAAAGGAGTGCTCCGATCGCTGGCCTGGTAATTTTGGCAACATGGGGCTGTGGTCTGCGGAGCTTCTAGCCACGGGGGTGGCGTGGCCTTACCATGGAATTGCTTGCCAGGGATCGCCGGAGAGGAGCTTCGACCGCCGACCTGCGGTCTATAACATCCTGAAGTCGCAGTCTCCAATAGCAACGTGCCGATTCGGGAGCTCCAAGCCGCAGAGTGTGTTCAACCGTCCTGAAGTCAGAGTTTAGATCATCCCGACGAGAGGGCCTGTACATTCGGCCGTCTGTAGCGGCGACTACGGAGGGTTTATGCCCCAACCACGAGTGAACAAAGGAGGAGGACTGACTGAACTTTGTTGCCTTCCACCACAGTGAAGAATGCTGTGGTGGATGTTTCTGTTAAATTCCATTGTGTATTGTGTGTTCTTTTTTTTAAGTGTATCGCTGCTGGCAAATCCATTTCACTGCACCTTCGGGTGCATGTGATGAATAAATTTGTCTCAAGATTGACTAAAGATCAAGCAAAGAAATACATCAGATCAAAGATCTGAAGTCTGGCAATGGGCCATGAATGATGATGAACAAGTAAATAGTTAATGGAAGGAAAAAACACCTCCACGCTGAAAGATTGACAGAGCAGCATGTGAGTGTCAAAGACAATTCTAAAGAAGACGATTATTCTTTGAAGGCAATCATAGCATATAGCTAGAAACATTGTTCTAGGCTAAACTAACTGCTTCATCAGAGACTTGGCTTACACCTTAAAGGTAAGAAATTGGGATGTTTTCAGATGTTAGCACAATTTTAAATCTATTAGCTTCTCTTTAGTAAACGAGCACTCAGCAAGATTTGATTCTCATTCAGCTCTGGGCTGATAAGTGACAAGTATTACTTCCCGCACAAGTATTTGGCAACAAGAGAGGGTCTAACAACCTACCCATAAAACATTTAGTGACATTGGTTTGGATACTTAGCAAAGGCAATGAACAAACATTTAATTGGACTAACAATGGATACAAGAGGTCAGAAGACATCTTTTATGCCAAATTTTATGACAAGTTATAGAACATTGCCCACATAAAGGAACAATAATTGATTTAGATTCCAATCATCGGCCACATGTCTAATTAGCGTTCATTTGCACTTACATAGAAACATAGAAAATAGGTGCAGGAGTAGGCCATTCAGCCCTTTGAGCCTGCACCGCCATTCAATATGATCAAGGCTGATCATCCAACTCAGTATCCCTTACCTGCCTTCTCTCCATATCCCCTGATCCCTTTAGCCACAAGGGCCACATCTAACTCCCTCTTAAATACAGCCAATGAACTTGCCTCAACTACCTTCTGTGGCAGAGAATTCCAGAGATTCACCACTCTCTGTGTGAAAAATGTTTTTCTCATCTCGGTCCTAAAAGATTTTCCTCTTAACTGTGACCCCTTGTCCTGGACTTCCCCAACATCGGGAACAATCTTCCTGCATCTAGCCTGTCCAACCCCTGAAGAATTTTGTACGTTTCTATAAGATCCCCCCTTAATCTTCTAAATTCTAGCGAGTACAAGCCGAGTCTATCCAGTCATTCTTCATATGAAAGTCCAAACATCCCAGGAATCAGTCTGGTGAACCTTCTCTGTACTCCCTCTATGGCAAGAATGTCTTTCCTCAGATTTGGAAACCAAAACTGTACTCACTACTCCAGGTGTGGTCTCAGAATATTCTTTAGTTGATTCTGGAGTCTAATGATTGCAAAAATATATCCGATACAAAATATATGCAGATCCATTATCATATAATGGAAGCTCGTGCTTCTGAAATTACTGACATTAACTGCAATTTCTACCACAAATTAATCCAAGTAATCATTTAGAATGAATTGCATTCTGTGTACAGTAAGAAAACGATGCTTCCCAGTATAATCAAATTTTTGCAGTACTGTAACAATTCAGTCCTTCCCAAATCAAACTCTGGTGGTTAAAGAAAATCTTAATGTAACTGTAACGATGAAATGAAATAGTAGACCTAGTTACAGTTTCACATAGGAGTTTCTTATCTCAACAATGCCATCACTGTGCAGCAACAGATCAGACTCTCTCCAAAGAGTTATCTGATGTCCCTCTTACATCCCTTCACATAAATGGCCTTAAAACAGAATTGCGACACATTACTATCAGGAAATCCTTTGGAATTGAAACAATTGCAAGTAAAGGCAATTTGGACACCAGCAAATTGCCGAGCTGGAAAGAACTCAGCAACATGCAAAGTCCTTTCACTGATTGCCCGTTGCTTAGTGCCACCACATATTGTGTCCTCAACGATTTTTACCTGTTCAAACAGGAGAACATAGTCTCCAGGTTATATCCATGTCATAGGGCTGTAAGCATGGTCACAAGACCTTCGGCCCCGTTAGTCTATGCCGACCAAGTTAGTATTCTAGGCTAATCCCATTTGGCCCTTATCCTTCTTATCCATTTATTTGTCTAAATGTATTTTGAAAGCCATGTCCAATTTATAAAATCAGAATTATTATTTGATTCCTGATAAACAATCTCTCATATTGTAGCCCTGCCTTTTTGACAATCCGCGTATAAGCACGTATATACAATAGTATAAATGCTTTTTGCCCACATTCACGCTCGACGCCTCACCTGTAAAGCCACGGAGGAGAAATCAGGATGTTGCTGAGTGGATTGATTGGTCTGAGTGAGTGGGCTCTGGGTATTGGTGGTGTCCCAAATGTTTGGTGGAGGCTGCTGCAGATGAGGTGGTAACGGTGGTGGCGGTATTGACGGTGGGGGTTGATGCTGGTGGGAAGGATGCTGTAGCACTGACTGCAACTGCTGCTGGTGCATCTGCTGCAGCTGCTGCATCTGCTGGAGGTGCTGCTCCCTCAGGGTCTGGAAGTTCGAGCCCAGGCCGGTGCTGGGGACGGGCGGGGGAACGGTGGTGGGGCCGACCACCAGCCCCGGGGCCGGGGCCAGGGCCAGGGCCGGAGCCGGGACCCGCGGCGCGGGAAGCAGTGGAGGCTGAGCAGCTCCGCCATAATAAGGGATGTGCGCCCCTCCCCCACCGTAGCGACCCCACGACGGGTACATCTGCCTTCGGCCCAAACACTCTCCACCCGCGAAAATAACCCGAGGGGCGTAAAATGGGACGGATATGGTTACGCTTCTGACAGGGTGCCCCAGCGAAACTAGAGCCGAAACGTCCACAAGCAGCGGTCAGTATTTCAGACTCTCCTTCAATCTTCTATCTGCGACCGGCGCCATTACAATTACAACAGACGCTGGAACGTCATCGCGTCACGCACGCGTTTGCGTCACACGTCGGGGGGGGGGGGCGGGGGCGGGGGAAGAAGCTCTGATGTCATCGTCGTCGTCGTCCCCCCCCCCCCCCCCCCCCCCCCCCACACGCATTCCATGCGAATGGATACAAAGTGCTGGAGTAACTCGTGTAGGAAGGAACTGCAGGTGCTGCTTTACACTCGAAGATAGATACAAAATGCTGGAGTAACTCAGCGGGACAGACAGCATATCTTCATCAAAGGAATGGGCGACGTTTCGGGTCCAGACCCTGTTTCAGACTGTGACCTGCAGAGTCTGCTTTGACTCTGTTCCATTCTGTTGGTAGTTTGTTTGGTTGTTTTTTTTTGCACAAAGTCCGCGAGCATTGCCACTTTTCATTTCACTGCACATCTCCTACGTGTATGTGACAAATAGACTTGACTTGATCTGTCGTTTTCACACCTTGCGTCGTCTGCTTTGATCTGTCCCTTTCACGCCATACCCGTCCATATCTCGGTGTCTTCCCCATTCCCCTGAATCTCAGTCTGAAGAAAGGTCTCGACCCGGAACCGCACCCATTCGTGGTCCTCCAAAATATTCCAAATGGTAGCAATGTTACAAAATTTCGAGATTTTAAAAATCAAGTCCGCAATTTATCCCATCAGATAAAGCATAAAAATAAGTTTAATTTGACACCTCATTCACTTTCATATCTTCAGTATTAAAAAAGTTATGGCCATTTTCATACTCGGAAATTAGCAACTTGTTTCCTATTGCTTTTCTATTGACTTAACACAA
This sequence comes from Okamejei kenojei, assembly GCA_035221665.1. Lineage (NCBI taxonomy): Eukaryota > Metazoa > Chordata > Chondrichthyes > Rajiformes > Rajidae > Okamejei > Okamejei kenojei. The sequence goes on along the minus strand of CM069139.1, from coordinate 14,749,237 downwards.
AAGTTGTGATCGAGGACAGCCAAAAGCCCATAACTTTCTTAAAAATTAAGAGAACTGAAAGAAATTTTCAGTTATTATAGATTGAAGCCAGCAGCCTCTGCCTGCAGCCCGTTTGTCTTTCCATCTTTTGTTTTATTTTTAGTCAGTTTAAAGTTTCTGTTTGGGGGAATTCTTTAACTTTTCTATGTGGGGGAGGGGGGGGGGGCAGGGTAAGGGGGAAACTAACTCCCAGTCGCTTCCTGGCGGGGACGCGGCTATTTCTCCGAATCGCGTCCTCGCCCCCACCTCGCGGCCTACCTCCTGGATCCGAGTGGCCTTTCCTGCCGGGGACCGGGAACCGGACCAGAGCTGCAACAGCGGCGGCAGCGCTGGAGTCACCACGGAGCGGGCGATGCCTACCTGGGTCACCCGTTGGAGCTCCGGAGCTTTGGGCCGCTGCTCCAACATCGTGGAGCTCTGGTTTAGAGCGCTCCCAACGCGGGCGGCGCTGACCGTCATCGTGGAGTCCTGGGGCCCTTTGCCGAGGGCCTCCAGCGTTGCATCTCCACCCGACGCAGCCAGTGGACTTTGGGAGCCGCGGATTCCGGTAGGAGGGGGCCGACTCGGGGTCCAGGCCGCTGAGGACGTCCCCCAACCCCGACATCGTACTTACATCACCCCGGGGAGCGGGCCTGAATATCAGGCCGCCCGTGGCGGCGACTGCAGGGAGCTCAGGGAGGCCCTGACCACGGGAGAAATATATATATATTTTTTTTAATTTCAAAATATACTTTATTCAAGTGATAAATATATACAATACATGAACCTTGCGGAAAATCCATCCGGCATTTTCGGGGGCTGTACAAATTGATGAATACAGTTTAGACATTTCTTTTCCCCACGGGAAATCAGGGGAAGAGACTGACTTTGGTACCTTCCCTCACAGTAGGAAAATTTGATCCTGTTGTAGGGGGGATGTTTTATGTTGAATCCTATCTACTCCATGTTGTGTTCTTTATTTTTAATGTATAGCTGTATGGTGATTTAATTTCGCTGTGCCAATTGGCACATGTGACAAATGCATCTTATCTTAAGCATTCTGAAACAAATATGAAACAATCTTACTTGGATGACCTGAAATTAAAGCATATAATTAGTTAGTTACCCAATTGTAACTAATTACAAAATTCAATTACTAGATCTAAACATCTATCCATTTCTTAATTTTTTCTTAATTTTTTTTTAAAGCCTAAGTGTCCAAATAACATTCACACAAGAATTCACAATATAACATGATTTTTAAATCTAATTGTCATTAATTTATAGGCCAAATTGAAGGAATTTAGTGTTTAATGCCTGTAGAATAATGGCCATTTAAATCAGCTTGCGAGTGGGATTTTCTGGAACGCGATGGATTGGAAAGTTGTGGTTGCGGTGAATTTAAACCCCATATCGGCAGGAAAAATTCTTCCGGTTCGTATGGGGAATAAATCACCGTTTCGCAACATGAAATATTGATTAAGGTCATCTAAACAAGCAAGTTTATATGAAAAAATAAACAACTTTCATTTACCTGTCCCGTACGTAAAATCCGTCTCCGTTGTCGGCGTTCACGGCATTAGGAGCTAATTTTTATTTTACTGCAGCACTGAAATAGTCGGACGATTTTAAAAAAAAATGTCACTTACCGGCAGTCGGAACGAATCTTTAGCAAAAGCTCGCACTCCGAGAAAATAAAGCTCCGGATGGCAAGGGAAAACCGCATTTTAACCCCCCCCCCTTAAAAGGCGCCAAAGTCGCGCACACGGCCAGTGACAGAATTGCAGCACCGCTAAAGGTAAGTTTTGTAACATACCTACAAATGGAATTTAAAATCCCTTCTCTCCGCTCCGGAGATGTTGACTGTCCCGCTGAGTTATTCCAGCATTTTCTATCACTGGAGTAACTCAGTGGGTCAGTCAGCATCTCGAGTGTTTGGGGGCATATGTCCCAAAAAGGAACAAGGACATTCTTAACTTGCAGCAGCACAACAGATGTGTAAACATAGTACATAGTAGACACCAGAGCAAACAATAAAAAGTTAAATATATAAATAAAAAAACAGTACAATGGCAAAAACAAAGTCACCAGTGCTGCCAAGGCAGTCTGTAATTTAGGAAGGATAGATAGAAAAGCTGGAATAACTCAGCGGAACAGACAGCATCTTCAGATAGAGGGAATGAGTGAAGCATTTTGTGTCTACTGTCCGTAGTTTAGTTGGAGTTTCCAGTGATCAACAGCCTGATGGTTGTCGGGAAGAAATTGCACCTGAACCTAGACGTGGCACTGAACAGATCTGCTTTCATTGAAAGAATTCTCCCATAAATGGCACCAGAGAGATTCTGCATCCCAACACAGGCAAAATGTATAGGAAGGAACTGCAGATGCTGGTTTACAGCAAAGATGAACACAAAATGTTGGAGTAACTCAGCAGGTCAGGCAGCATCTCAGGATAGAAGGAATGAGTGACCTTTCTGGTCGAGACGTCACCCATTCCTTCTATCCAGAGTTGCTGCCTGTCCCGCTGAGTTACTCCAGTATTTTGTGTCCTATCACAGGCAATCTCTTTTACTCTCCCCATCCCAGCAACGAACCACATAAACTTAAAACTATGGATATATCAGGTATAAATATTTAATAAAACACTTTCATCCAATGAAAATGACTGTCATGGAAAAACATGACAAATATTTGATAAGAGTCTCAAATGTAACATGTTAACTCTTACTGCAGGTGTTGCTGGATTTGATTGTTTCCAACATTTTTTGTTTCTTTCAACATTTGTATTTTTTTTTTTAAATATTCAGACTTTTTTGTGCTTTTCCAGTTCCAATAAAAAAAAAGTATTTTCTCCATTGATGCTGTCCTGAATGTTTCCATCATTCTTTGCTTATATTTTTTTGTTTGGGTATTTGGGGGGTGATAAAGGGATCAAGCCATGGTAAGCTGTTTGTGGAGTGAAAATGAGAAGCTGGTGCGACTGGGGTGGGGGAGGGAGATAGAGATAGAGGGAATGCCAGGGCCCGAGGGCTGAGGGAGAGGTGGGAAGGGGAGGAGACAGCAAGGGTTAACAGAATTGAGAAAATTCAATATTCAAGCCCAAAGGGCTTGTTCCCTTTATCATCGATACTTTTTTGCATATCTTTCATTCATTGTTCCTTATCTCTCCACATCACCGTCTATATCTCGTTTCCCTGATCCCTGACCAGTCTGAAGAAGGGTCTCGACCCGAAACGTCGCCTATCTCCTTCGCTCCTTAGATGCTGCTGCACCCGCTGAGTTTCTCCAGCTTTTTGTGTACCCTCTGAATATTCCTTTATTTTTATTTCCCTGCTTTCTGTGCTTTATCGATGATGTCATTGCATTGTTAAATTATGCAAAGCTTCCTCTTTCGGCGACTTCATCTGTGATTTCAGAGAAACAGTCGAATTAATTGCCCAAAATTGGGGAAAAAAAACCTCAATACACCAAAATTGCCAGTCATGAATACAAAAATGGATCACCAAAAAAAAGCTGATAAAGTTCAGGCCAACACAGAAAATATTCATTTGCCTAGAGCAGAGTGCACATCGACTCAAGAAAAAGACTCCAAAACACAAAATGTTTAGGTAAATTCCGCTTGGGGAGTCTGCATCCTCTGGGCTTGAACATTGAATTTTCTCAATTCTGTTAACCCTTGCTGTCTCCTCCCTTTCCCACCTCTCCCTCAGCCCTCGGGCCCTAGCATTCCCTCTCACTCTATCTCTCTCCCCCACCCTAGTCGCACTAGCTTCTCATTTTCACACTACAAACAGCTTACAATGGCTTGTTCCCTTTATCATCGATACTTTTTTGCATATCTTTCATTCATTGTTCATTATCTCTCCACATCACCGTCTATATCTCTCCTTTCCCTGATCCCTGACCAGTCTGAAGAAGGGTCTCGACCCGAAAAACGCCGCCTATCTCCTTCGCTCCTTAGATGCTGCTGCACCCACTGAGTTTCTCCAGCCTTTTGTGTACCCATGTTTAGGTAAATGGTATTAAAGGATAGAAACTCAAAACAAGAGGGAAAAAAATGTCAGGAAATAAGAATTAGAACCACTTAAGTACGTGGGCTAAGCAGTGTTCAATTATGTATTTTCTTTTGTCTAACGAAATGTTTAAAAATGAAAATGTAATGTAGTGCTATAGTACTATGGTCTATAGACTTCATGTTACCTGCCCCACCAGAGGGGAGAGAACAGTCGATCACTGTTATACGGCAATCAAGAACACATATCGCTCTGTTCCCCGGACGGGTCTGGGTCTCTCAGATCATTGCATAGTTCACCTTATTCCGACCTACAAGAAACATAGATACAAGGAAGATAGGTGCAGGAGGAGGCCATTTGGCCCTTCGAGCCAGCACCGCCATTCATTGTGATCATGGCTGATCGTGCGCTATCAATAACCCGTGCCTGCCTTCTCCCCATATCCCTTGACTCCACTAGCCCCGAGAGCTCTATTTACCTCTCTCTTAATCCATCCAATTTGGCCTCTACTGCCCTCTGTGGCAGGGAATTCCATAAATTCACAACTCTCTGGGTGAAAAAGTTTTTTTCTCACCTCAGTCTTAAATGACCTCCCTTTTATTCTAAGACTGTGGCCCCTGGTTCTGGACTCACCCAAAATTTGGAACATTTTTCCTGCATCTAGCTTGTCCAGTTCTTTTATAATTTTATATGTTTCCATAAGATCCCCCCTCATCCTTCTAAACTCCAGTGAATACAAGGCTAGTCTTTTCAATCTTTCCTCATATGAAAGTCCTGCCATCCCAGGGACCAATCTCGTCAACCTACACTGCACTGCCTCAATCAGAAGGATGTCCTTCCTCAAATTAGGAGACCAAAACTGTACACAATACTCCAGATGTTGTCTCACCAGAGCCCTATACAACTGCAGAAGAACCTCTTTACTCCTATACTGAAATCCTCTTGTTATGAATGAAATCCTCTAGTTATGAAAAGCTGCTAAGCCAGTGGTCAGAACAACGAAAAGGTGGACAAGCGAGGGCATTGAGAACCTACAATCCTGCTTTGACTGCACGGCTGATCAGACGATTCGCTGCAGCCTCCAGGTGTCGTGCTTGGTGGCTGAACCAAACCAGACCATGATGGAGAAGGTGAGAACAGACTCTACGATGCAACCACAAGCCTCGATGAGTATAGGGACACTGTATCATCATATGTAAGCTTTTGCGAGGACAGTTGCATTCCAACTAGGAACCCGGACATGGTTCAACAACAAGCCCTGGTTCACTGCAGAACACAGACAGCTCTGACGGTCTAAAGAGGAGGCCTACAGGAGCGGGGATGCAGACCTCTACAGGTAGGCCAAGTACAAGCTGAAAAAGGGAATCAGAGCTGCCAAGGAAAGGTACTCTGAGAAGGTGAGGAGCAAGTTCTCAGCGAGTTGACTGTGCCTGAACCCCTCTGTCAGTGGATCACCAACTTCCTGACAGACAGGAAGCCGCATGTGAGGCTGGGAAAGCACATTCCGGACCCGCAAACACTCAGCATAGGAGCACCGCAAGGCTGCGTACTCTCTCCTCTCCTCTCTCTACACCAACGACTGCACCTCCACAGGCACCTCTGTCAAGCTTCTCAAGTTTGCAGACGACACAACCCTGATTGGACTGATCCAGGATGGGGAGGAATCAGCCTACAGACAGGAAGTGTCACAGCTGGCATCCTGGTGCCATAGCAACAACCTAGAGCTCAATGCTCTCAAGACAGTGGAATTGATTGTAGACATTAGGAAAGCTCCCCCTCCCCTCACCCCACTCACCAACAACCCCACAGTCACATCTGTGGAGTCTTTTAACTTCCTGGGAACCATCATCTCCAAGGACCTTAAGTGGGGGGGCTACCATCAACTCCACAGTAAAAAAGGAACAACAGAGGATGTACTTCCTGTGGCAGCTGAGGAAGCACAATCTGCCACAGGCAATGATGGTCCAATTCTACACGGCCATCGTAGAGTCTGTTCTCACCTTCTCCATCATGGTCTGGTTTGGCTCAGCCACCAAGCACGACACCTGGAGGCTGCAGCAAATCGTCCGATCAGCAGAGAAGATTATTGGCTGCAACCTTCCCCCCATTGATGAACTGTACACTGCAAGGGCCAGGAAGCGAGCGGGCAAGATCATCTCTGACCCCTCTCACCCTGGCCACAAACTCTTTGAATCACTTCCCTCTGGAAGGCGAGTCCGGACTGTCAAAGCTGCCACAGCCAGACATAAAAACAGTTTTTAATCACAAGTAGTTGCTCTGCTCTACAGCCAAAAATCTGTAGCCTCCCTTTGATCTGGTATTTTGTTGGTTTACATGCTTGATCAATGATGTTTTATCATTAATGTTTTATTATTATTATTAATGTTTAGTGTTTTCTGAGTCAAATGTAACTGTCACTGTATGTCATGTTGTTACTTGTGGGTGGAGCACCAAGGCAAATTCCTTGTATGTGAATACTTGTCCAATAAACTTACTTAATTACTTATTCTATAAAACTATATTCTATAAAGCTAATTTCACCTGACAAGGCAAAATCAGGAGGCAGCTCAAATGTCAGCGAAGCATCACTCCCTGACGATCTCAATGCGTTCTACGCATGGTTTGATAGGGAGAACACTGATGTGCCTTCTTGAGCCCCCATTCGCTGTGATGGTATTTCAGTCAGTCACAGTCACAGAGGCCGACGTCAGAAGATCCTTCAGGGGGGTGAACCCTCAGAAAATGCCTGGACCTGATGGTATTCCCGGTCGTGTTCTAAAAACCTGTGTGGACCAACTGGCTGGAGTTTTTACAGACATTTTCAAACTCTCACTTCTGAGGTCTGAGGCTCCCACTGCTTTAAAAGGGCATCAATAATACCAGTTCCCAAGAAGAGCAAGGTGATGTGCGTCAATGACTATTGACCAATGGCACTAATGTCTGTGGTGATGAAGAGAGGTTGATTATGGCGCATATCAACTCCTACCTCAACAAGAACCTCGACCCACTACAGTTTCGCTTACCGCCACAACAGATCAACGGTGGATGCGATCTCTCTGGCTCTCCACTCTGCTCTGGACCACTTGGACAACAAAACCTGTACATCAGGCTGTTGTTTGCATCAGGTGTGAGGTGCTCTCGGGGCTGCTGTACTTGGCGCATGTGTGGCCCGTCCCTCCCTCCTACGCTACAGAGATCACCCGGGCCATCTTCCAGTTCATCTGGGGGTCGAGGATAGACCGGGTGCGACGGGCCACAATGTACAAGTCTGCAGACAATGGGGGTAAATGCGTGCCCAACATTGCCCTCGCCCTGATGGGCACCTTTGTGTGTGGCTGCATCAGGCAGAGTGTAGAGCCAAGGCACGTGGCCACCAAGGGTCACTACCTGCTGAGGTTTAGTCTAGGGTCCTTCCACTGCTGTACATGGGGGGCAGGGTGTGGTGGAGATGCCCCTCAAAATAAGGGAAGGGATCCCACACCAGTGGGCCACATGATGGCAAGGGTGGGGGACAAATTTGTGAAATTTGAGCAAAGTATATAGACTGTATTGAACAATTTGTATAGCCTCTGAAAATGTCGGATGTATTTTTGCACACAGTTCATGTATTGTATATATTTTTTACCTGAATAAAGTCTATTTTGAAATAAAAAAGACTACAGCTCAGCTTTTAATACCATCATCCCCTCCAAGCTGGTTACCAAGCTCACGGAACTGGGTCTCTGTGCATCCCTCTGCAATTGGATCCTCAACTTCCTCATCCACAGACCAGTCTGTCCGTATTGGTGGAAATGTGTCATCCTCGATAACAATCAGCCCGGGAGCACCTCAAGGCTGCATGCTCAGCCCCCTGCTGTACTCACTCTATACTCATGACTACGTAGCCGAACATAGTGCGAACTCCATCATCATGTTTGCCGACGACACCACTGTGGGACGTATCACCAATGGTGACGAGTCAGAGTATAGAAGTTAACCAAATGGTGCCAGCACAACAACCTGGCTCTCAACACCAGCAAAACCAAGGAACTGATTGTCAACTTTGGAAGGGGTAGAATAGGGACCCACAATCCCGTTTACATCAACGGGGCGATGGGGGGGGGGGGGGGGGGGGGAAAGGGTCATGAACTTCAAATTCCTGGGCATGCATATTTCCAAAGATCTTTCCTGGTCCCAGCACACTGATGCAATCATAAAGAATGCATATCAGCGCCTCTACTGCCTGAGAAAATTACAGAGAGTTGGTATGTCAAGGAGGACTCTTCCGAACCTCTACAGGTGCACAGTAGAGAGCATGCTGACCGGTTGCATCATGGCTTGGTTCGGCAACTTGAACGTCCAGGAGTGGAAAAGAATGCAGAAGTTTGTGACCACTGCCCAGTCAATCATCGGCTCTGATATCCCCACCATCGAAGGGACCTATCGCAGTAACTGCCTCAGAGGCTGCCAACATCATCAAAGACCCACACCATCCTGGCCACACACTCATCTCTCCGTTGCCATCGGGAAGAGGGTACAGGAGCTTGAAATCTGGAACATCCAGGTTCAGGAACAGCTTCTTCGCCACAGCCATCAGGCTATTAAACACATCAAACAAACTCTGAATTATAACAGCTTATTGCACTTTATCTGTTTATATGTGTGTGTGTGTATATATATATATATATATATATATATATATATATATATATTTGTATATGGTCTATGCTATATAGACACACTGAACTGTTCTGTATTATGCTTACAATATTCTGTTGTGCTGCAGCAAGCAAGAATGTAATTGTCCTAAGTGGGACACATGACAATAAAACTCTTGACACTAGGTGAATAAAAATAAGATACATTTAACTAATTACCGCTTTGTTTTAAAAGCACATAAACATTAAGAAATATAACTTGGCAATGTGCCCAGAGCATTAACTTAATCCCAGATACTTTAAATATAAGAGGTGGTTTTGTGCCAGTCTGTCATTGGGAACTCCTAATAGTGATTAGTTCTCCTTCCCATGCCAAATCTAATGTCATGTTAATCTCAGAGGTGCATTTGACAGGGCATGCGAGTAGCCCTCATACAGTGCTCTCCATAATGTTTGGGACAAAGAACCATCATTTATTTATTTGCCTCTGTACTCCACAATTTGAGATTTGTGTAGAAAAAAAATCACATGTGGTTAAAGTGCACATTGTCAGATTTTAATAAAGGACACTTGGACCATTTCCGACACTTCCCTACCATTCCTTGACCTCACCATCTCTATTGCAGGTGATATGCTCCTGACCGACATCCACTACAAACCTACTGACTCCCACAGCTACCTGGACTACTCTTCCTCCCACCCTGCTTCCTGTAAGGACTCCATCCCCTATTCCCAATTCCTCCGTCTACGCCGCATCTGCTCCAGGATGAGGTGTTCCACACCAGGTCATCACAAATGGCCTCATTCTTCAGAGAACGGGGATTCCCCTCCCCCACTATTGATGAGGCTCGCACCAGGGTCTCCTCCATACCCCGCAACACTGCCCTCGCTCCCCATTCCCCCACTCGCAAAACAGGGCAGAGTCCCCCTGGTCCTCACCTTTCACCCCACCAGCCGGCAAAATACAACATATAGTCCTCCGCCAGTTTCGCCACCTCCAACGTGACCCCTCCACCCCGCCACATCTTCCCATCTCCCCCCCTGTCTGCCTTCCGCAAAGACTGCTCCCCTCCGCAACTCCCTTGTCATTCTTCCCTCCCCTCCCACTCTACCCCTTCCCCGGGCACTTTCTCTTGCAAACGCAAGAAATGCAACACTTGTCCCTTCAACTCCCCCCTCCACTCCTTTCAGGGACCCAAGCAGTCCTTCCAGGTCCGACAGAGGTTCACCTGCACCTCCTCCACCTCATCTACTGCATCCGCTGCTCCAGATGCCAGATGATCTATATCGGTGAGACCAAGCGGAGGCTTGGCATCGCTTCGCCGAACACCTCGCTCGGTCCGCAATAACCAACCCGACCTCCCGGTGGCTCAGCACTTCAACTCCCCCTCCCATTCCACATCCGACCTCTCGGTCCTGGGCCTCCTCCACGGCCAGAGTGAGCAACACCACAAGCTGGAGGAACAGCACCTCATATTCCGCTTGGGGAGTCTGCATCCTTTGGGCTTGAATATTGAATTTTCTCAATTCTGTTAACCTTGCTGTCTCCTCCCTTTCCCACCTCTCCCTCAGCCCTCGGGCCCTGGCATTCCCTCTATCTCTATCTCCCTCCCCCACCCCAGTCGCACCAGCTTCTCATTTTCACACCACAAAACAGCTTACAATGGCTTGTTCCCTTTATCACGATACTTTTTTGCATATCTTTCACTCATTGTTCCTTATCTCTCCACATCACCGTCTATATCTCTCGTTTCCCTGATCCCTGACCAGTCTGAAGAAGGGTCTCGACCCAAAACGTCGCCTATCTCCTTCGCTCCTTAGATGCTGCTGCACCCGCTGAGTTTCTCCAGCTTTTTGTGTACCCGCCATTTTAATAAATTTTGGTTTCACCATGTAGAAATTACAGCAGTGTTTATACATAGTCCCCCATTTCAGGGCCACCATAATGTTTGGGGCACATGGCTTCACAGGTTTTTGTAATTGCTCAGATGTGTTTAAATTCTGCCTTAATGCAAGTATAACAGAGCTCCCAGCACCTAGTCTTTCCTCCAGTCTTTCCTAACAGTTTTATTCCTGTTTCACAGTCTCATACTGGCTTCTTTGACCTTCATTGGCACAACTTTGGTCCTCATGTTGATAAACAGCAATAAAAGTTTCCAAAGGTGATGGAAAGACTGGGTGCTGAGACCTTTCTTATACGTCCCAAACATTGTGATTTTTTCCTATTACAAATCTCAAATTGTGGAGTGCAGAGGCAAATAAATAAATTATGAGTCTTTGTCTCAAACATTAAGGAGGGCGCTGTACATATTGTTGATATCAATGTTAAAGGCATATCCTTGAGAAAGGTTTTTTTTTAAATCGTGCACTTGTATGGGAAATTGACTGGAAAATTATTGATGTAGAGTGTTTAAATCAATAAAATGTTTGTTCTAACAGATTAAGTGATCAAATGATCTTTGTCTATTTCAGTATTTAATACAATTCATTTAAGGTCATTTAGTGAGAGAGTCTAGAACTAGAGATCATTGCCTCAGAATTAACGGACGTTCTGTTAGGAAGGAGATGAGGAGCAATTTCTTTAGTCAGAGCGTGATGAATCTGTGGAATTCTTTGCCACAGAAGGCTGTAGACACCAAGTCAGTAGGTATTTTTAAGGCAGAGATAGATAGATTCTTGATTAGTACAAGTGTCTGAGGTTATGGGGAGAAGGCAGGAGAATGGGGTTAGTAGGGAGAGATAGATCAGCCAAGATTGAATGGTGGAGTACACTTGATGGGCCAAATGGCCTAATTCTACTCATATTCCTTACGACCTTAATTCTTTATATATCTTTAGAAGGGTTCTTAAACATAGTTTGCGTTAAAAAAACCCCATCACTGTCAAGTCAAGTCACTTTTATTTCTATAGCATATTTAAAACAACTCTCGTTGACCAAAGTGCTTTACATTGGTGGAGGTACTAACGTTATACAACAGTGGTTCATAGATTAAGTATATACATATAGCCCTCCCTCAGAGGATGTCAAGAAAGACTTGAGAGTAAAGATGAGTTTTAAGTCTCGACTTAAGAGTCGATGGAGGGGGCAGTTCTGATGGGAAAAGGGATGCTGTTCCACAGTCTAGGAGCTGCAACCGCAAAGGAAAGGTCGCCCCTGAGCTTATGCCTAGACCGCGGGATGTTCAGTAACCCCAAGTCGGCCGACCTGAGGGACCTGGAAGTCGTGTGTTGGGTAAGCATAGAAACATAGAAAATAGGTGCAGGAGTAGGCCATTCGGCCCTTCGAGCCTGCACTGCCATTCAATATGATCATGGCTGATCATCCAACTCAGTATCCTGTACCTGCCTTCTCTCCATACCCCCTGATCCCTTTAGCCACAAGGGCCACATCTAACTTCCTCTTAAATATAACCAATGAACTGGCCTCAACTACCTTCTGTGGCAGAGAATTCCAGAGACTCACCACTCTCTGTGAAAAATGTTTTCCTCATCTCAGTCCTAAAGGAATTCCCCCTTATCCTTGGACTGTGACCCCTTGTTCTGGACCTACCCAACATCAGGAACAATCTTCCTGCATCTAGCCTATCCAACCCCTTAAGAATTTTGTAAGTTTCTATAAGATCCCCCCTCAGTCTTCTAAATTCTAGTGAGTACAAGCCAAGTCTATCCAGTCTTTCCTCATATGAAAGTCCTGACATCCCAGGAATGGTGAACCTGTTCTGTACCCCTTATATGGCAAGAATGTCTTTCCTCAGATTTGGAGACCAAAACTGTACGCAATACTCCAGGTGTGGTCTCACCAAAACCCTGTATAACTGCAGTAGAACCTCCCTGCTTCTATACTTAAATCCTTTCGCTATGAATGCTAACATACCATTTGCTTTCTTCACTGCCTGCTGCACCTACATGCCTACTTTCAATGATTGGTGTACCATGACACCCAGGTCTCGTTGCATCTCCCCTTTTCCTAATTTGCCATCATTCAGATAATAGTCTACCCTTCTGTTTTTGCCACCAAAGTGGATAACCTCACATTTATCCACATTATACTGCATCTGCCATGCATTTGCCCACTCACCCAGCCTATCCAAGTCGCCTTGCAGCCTCCTAGCATCCTCCTCACACCTAACACTACCTCCCAGCTTAGTGTCATCCGCAATCTTGGAGATGTTGCATTCAATTCCCTCGTCCAAATCATTAATATATATTGTAAATAGCTGGGGTCTCAGCATTGAGCCTTGCGGTACCCCACTAGTCACTGCCTGCCATTCTGAAAAGGACCCGTTTACTCCTACCCTTTGCTTCCTGTCCACCAGCCAGTTCTCTATCCACATCAAAACTGAAACCCCAAAACTGTGTGCTTTAAGTTTGTATACTAATCTCTTAAGCAGACTTTTGATTTAGGTGGGGGAAAGCCCGTTAAGGGCTTTGTAAACATAAAGAAGGACCTTGAAATTTTCTGTCGGAACCGCACTGGGAGCCAGTGGAGAGAGGCCAGAATCAGGGTGGTGTGGTCCCTTTTTCGGGTGCCCGTCAGGAGTCTCGCTGCGGCGTTTTGGACAAGTTGCAGGCGGGACAGGGAAGATTGGCTGATGCCAGTGTAAAGGGAGTTGCAGTAATCGAGGCGGGAGGAGATAAATGTATGGATGATCTTTACGAGGTCATCAAACTGGAGGAATTGTTTTATTTTAGCTATCGTCCGAACCTGGAAGAAGCTAGTTTTTACCACGGCATTGACATGTTTGTCAAATTTCAATGCCGAGTCAAATATCACACTCAGGTTTTTGACGTGAGGTTTGAGTAATGGAGAAAGGCTTCCAAGACTGCCTGCTATCGTTTTGATTGACTCCAAGGGGCCGAGAAGGATGACCTCAGACTTACTCTTGTTTAGTTGGAGGAAGTTCTGGGCCATCCAACACTTTATATTCTCGAGGCAGTGGATAAGGTTAAGTAGATTTGAACGGTTGTTGGGCCTCAGGGGGAGATAGAGTTGTGTATTGTCTGCATAGCAATGGAAGGAAATGCCGTGCCTTTGAATGACTTGGCCTAAGGGGAGCATATATATGGAGAAGAGAATGGGGCCAAGGATGGAACCTTGTGGAACCCCACAGGCTAGCTGGGGAGAAGCAAGAGTTGCCTATCACTGATCGGATTGGACCCCATTGGGAAGATAAATGAGGTGAGAGGAAGGGGCGAATTAGGGGCTGGCAGGTGACCGGTGGAACCAGGTGAGGAAGAGGGTGATGGGCAGCTGGAGCTAGGCTGCAAAAGGGGAGAGGTGGATTTGGGAGACAGTATTCTTGGATTTTATCTAGAATATTGCCAATCTATCCTTCCTTATCTGCGTCTATCTCACATTTGCCAGAGAACAATAGAAGTGAATACAAAATAATTATTTAAATTAGAAGGCGGCACAGTGGCGCAGCGGTAGTTGCTGCCTTACAGCGCTTGCAGCGCCGGAGACTCAGTTTCGATCCTGACTACGGGTGCTGTCTGTATGGAGTTTGTATGTTCTCCCTGTGACCTGCATGGGTTTTCTCCGAGATCTTAGGTTTCCTCCCACATTCCCAAGACGTACAGGTTTGCAGTTAAATTGGCTTGGTAAATGTAAAAGATTGTACCTGGTGTGTGTAGGATAGTGTTAGTGTGCGGGGATCGCTGGTCGGCGAGGACTCGGTGGGCCTGTAACTAATATACAGGCTAAAATAAAAATGACATGAATGATTATCTGAAATTGTTGATCTCAATGTTGCATCTAGAGAAGATCTGGGCCAAAAATAAGGCCCAGTTCTTTCAGCTGAGTGCTGTTATTGAAAAGCACCTTTGAACCTAGTGTTTAAGGAGTGAGAGTGGTCAAAATGGGAGACGTAAAGTGACCAGAACCTTGGATCACAGCTGTTGATGCAGACTTTACTGCGCTTCCAATAAAAATGTTTAAATTTATTGCCGAAAACCCCTCTCTATGCATCTCATGTTTCATATCCATTATCATTTTTTTTTTGCTTTCATCGTCGTTGTTTCTCTTTAATTACACCTTTCAATTACAATGCAAATCTGCTAGGAAAAATGAAACCGTAACCCCTCTCTTCTATTTGACTGCTAATGCTGGGAAACACACAGGTCTGCTTCTTCTCTCCCTTCTCTTCAACTTTACCTTCTAAATCGTTTGCTCAAGAGTTCCTGGACCCACCTTAAAACAGTCTCCTTTTTGCTGCAAGGGATAAAGGCCTCTACATACTGTTTTAGTCTGAGGCAGTCAAGTTCTATTTTTTATTCAAGGGCACACAATTTATTATGGGTGTTGTAAATAAATCTAGACCCCCGACAAAGCAACGATAACTTTGTTACATCAATCTGGTGAGGTGGAGACCACTCGTGGTAAAAATAAGTGGCTATTAGGATAAGGTATTGTAGATCAATTCACGATTGGGGCAAGGGACTCGTTCCCATGCTGCAAGGTTTTTGATGTATTTCGATGTATTTCAACATTCAAATACCATAATTCATTCCCTTGGCTGCATTAATTGCTGGAATTGACACAATGGTTGAATCATGCAAAATCTAATTAAAAAACTCTCATTTAACATAATATATATTCCAGTAGGAAATTAAAGTGAAACATCTTTATTGAAAATATGTTGAGAATGAAGAATTAGATTTCACAGAGAATAGATGAAATTCATTGCGATGTAAATCATGGGGTAAGAGGAGCAATAAAGAGATATGTCAAAACATTAGGCAAGAGTGCATTTAACAAAGTAAATGATTCAAGTAGCTGCACAGTCAAGGCAGTTTATATGTTCACAAGACAATAGGAGCAGGTTAGGTAATTCAGTGCAGAGTCTACTCCGCCATTCAATCATGACTGATTTATCTTTCCCTCTCAACCCAATTCTCCTGCCTTCTCCCTGAAATCTTTGACACCCATACTAATCAAGAAGCTATCAATCTCCGCTTTAAAAATACCCCCAAAATTGGCCCCCACAGCCACCAGTAGTAATGAATTCCACAGATTCACCATCCTCTGGCTAAAGAAACTCCTCCTCAACTCCTTTATGAAAGTAGGTCCTTTTATTCTGAGGCTGTGCCCCCTGCTGCTACACTCTTCCACTGGTAGAAACATTATTCGGTAATGTTCAATGTGATTCCCACTCATCCTTCTAAGCTCCAATGAGTACAGGTCCAGAGCCATCAAACTGCCATCACGCATTAACCTCAATCATTCTCTGGATCACTCTCACAAATCTCCTCTGGACCCTCTCTGATGCCAGCACATCCCTCCTCACCTATGGGGCACAAAACAGCTCACTATTTCAAATGTAGTCAGACCAATACCCTATAAAGCATCAGCATTATATCCCTATAATATTTTATATTTTAGTCCTCTCAAAATTAATGCTAGCATCGCAAATGCCTTCCTTACTACCAATGCAACCCAAATTCATTAAAACTGACCAAGCTGCACATTCTAGCACATCCACACACACGGAACTGATTTACCAGAAACAACACAAAGTGCTGGAGTACCTTGGCAGGTCAGGCAGCATCTATGGAGGGAATGGATAGAGGACGATTTGGTTCGGGATCCTCCTTCAACCTGAAGGAAAACCCTGACGTGAATCATCACCTGTCCATGTTCTCCAGAGATGCCCACTGAGTTACTCTGGCACTTATCGTCTAAATGAAGTAATTAGTTGTCGATTGTAATATGAATTTCAAAGATTGGAGAAGACAAAGTTATTCCTGCAAATTTGAGTTTGGAAATTAGCACCTTACACACATTTACATTTTCACATTGATCATGCATTATTAATGTTTCCTTTACGTTCTTATTGTCAACACGTACCATGCAACTTAGCTAGAACAATTAGTCGATTTGCAGAATGCCTCATCAAATGACTTGTCCTGCAATTTTCATTTAACCACTCGAGAAGGAACTGCAATGCTGGTTTACAAAAATAAAAAATTAAATTACTCCAATAAGTAAGTAGCAGTTAAAAATAGGACTTTAATATAGAGAGATATAAATACAAAATCAGCATTCCAGTGACAACTATTGCAGCATGCATTCAATTGAAAGTTGGCAATGTGCAACATATAGCATTTATCCACCATTTAAACTTAGCTTTAGTATAAAGGTTGTTATAAAGTTTTAGTGTATTTACATTGCGGAAACAGGCCCTTCAGCCAACCAAGTCCGCACCAACCAGCGATACCTGCACATTAACACCATCCTACATACACTGAGGACAATTTACATTTATACCAAGCCAATCAACCTACAAACCCGTACATCTTTGGCGTGTGGGAGGATCTCGGAGAAAACCCACTCGGTCACGGGAAAGTGCTGTGGATCACTACTCCTCACAAAAAAACCCTTGTAAAGATAATAAATTGATTAATATTCCAACTGAGCATTTAATTATATTTTTCATATGATATAATTAACCAATTTTCCAATTATAGTTCACAAGGGCCAATCAAAAACAGATTATATGTAATCAGTTTAGTTTCAAAACATTTCGTTTTGAGGTGTTGGTTAATCAATACAAGTATGACAATGTTTGAGTTGCATGACGTTAAAGGTAGATCTGTTCAGTCAGAGATCTTCAAAATAATGTAATTACTTAAAACATTTTTGCTTTACATTTAAAAAATGAGAAAAAAATTAATTTCTGAAACTAGCACTTGTGACAACCAGCTGGCTTTATGCGAGTTTAAACTTGAACTATTTAAACATGGCTGAAGCAGAATAAAGTTTTATGAGGAGCCAATCTCCATACATGCAAGGTATTAGTTAAGGTATTACTCTGCAATAGTAACAGATAATTTACTTAAATCTCATTAATATTACTAAGTAATATTTGGACTACTTTTCTTTCTTTCTAGCTCGTAGAGCCATCACAATGTAATTCATTCAGTGCTTTTGCTGCTACTGGTTATTTAGCCCACAAGCAAGGGTGGACATGGCCTTCTAGACTAATGAAAAAGTTTTCCTGTTCGGAAATCAATTACAAATAAAACCTCACTTCAAAAAATGTTATATTCCAGGCAATTATATTGAAACGAAAAAGTACTACAAATGAACAGAAATCACTCATTCCATAACAATCATATGACAATGAAACACTCTTGAATTAACATTTTTATTATAGATATGCATATACACAATCTTCTTGAGAGGAGTTTACATAGAACATACTTTGTCAGTTGCATGGGCCAATAAAGTGTGAAATATTTGTTTTCATAGTGAATGGGGATTAACGCTAGTAAGTAGTATACTAGGTTAACTAGTTATAAAAAGCAGTTGCACATCAGGTAATATATGGGTTTTCAGCTGAACTAATGGTGATTCTGTTTTGTTTCCAACAATTGCCACTTCCTTTGCTGAGGTTCCTGTGAACAGTTTTGTTGTGGACCTGCCACAAAATGTGGGCGGACAGCTGAAACTAAGGACACATGAAGAAAAAAGGTCGACATAGACAGGGCCAGAAATGGACAGGAAATCTGCCGTTTATACATATCATTCAACTACACTCAACAGATAAGAAAATTCAGTAGATGTGCAATGACCAACTATTTATAGGATTCATAGATCAGAGGTTATTAAGAGATAAAGAAGAAATTAAGATTTTTCAAATATTGCTCCTGTTTGGACATTAGCCCCTATATCCTACTACATAGAAACATGGAAAAAATGGTTTGTAATCTTACTTAAAATAAATCTGTGGTTATTCAAATGTATTGGAGGTTAAAGTTACTCAACAATGGTCTTTAATACTTTTCTCCAAAACATGTTATTATCCATCCATACTTAACCTGATGTGAAAGAGTAAATTACTATTATCGGTTGCTGTCATATTTAAGCTTTCCTGTTGTAAAAAGGCAATTGCTATTGCATTGTGGGATACTCGGCCAAATATCATGACAAGGTTTTTTTAAAGAAAGTTGAATAGTTTACTCTGATAAGAAGGGGCCAGGGGAAGATTACTAGTGCAATTGGAATGTCTGGCTTTTGGCAAAGAGTGAAAAACAACTCCATATTTGGAGGTGGCTGATGTTTCCTGTGACAATACCTCATGCAATTGATATTGGGGGGGTATATTAACCCCGGTTTTCTGGTATTTCTGTGTGTGTTGCTGGAGAACTCAGATGTAATACTGTTGCCTCTGGGTCTCTAGAAACACACCCGTCGGACATTAAAATTAAAGCTTTGAATGGTCTTAACTGTTGTCTTTGTCTGTTTCTAAGTGAACTTTTTCAGATGTTCAACTGCTTGGTGTACTAGTTAACTTAGTATAAAACATACTAGCAATGGTTCACCTGCACCTCCTCCAACCTCAACTATTGCATACGCTGTTCCAAGTGTCACCTGCTCTACATCGATGAGACCAAGTGAAGTCTTGGCGATCGCTTCGCCCAACACCTCGCAATAACCAACCTGATCTCCCGGTGGCTCAGCACTTCAACACCCCCTCCCATTCTGAATCCGACTTTTCTGGCCTGGGCCTCCTCCAAGGCCAGAGCGAGTCCCACTGCAAATTAGGGGAACAGCACCTCGTATTTCGCTTGGGTAGTTTCTAATTCTGAAAGACCACCCAGTTGGGATTAGAGGAAAGACAAAATGGAGTTAGCCATAATTTTCTGTCTTTAGGGCACTGATTTCTTCATCAGGATTCAAGAAGCACTACACAGGTTGGGTACAGCAATGCAATATGTTAGCTACAGAATCATTCCTTGTAATATCCATTAGGAGTGGATGTTGGAAGGGGAGAAAAGAAAAAAAAAAGCCTGCCCCTTTTGCAGACTACAACCAGCTGTTTTAAAATAGTAACAAAAATATCTATGACAAATGTAGAACAAGAGTCTTTTGGTACAACTAGAATAATGTTGCCTTTTCACAATCTTGGAGCTCCATAGTCTTCTGGCATTCGTTCAATGTTATACCTGAAAGGAAAAAAATTAAGTTGCACAGCAATATCAAAATTAAACTATATAGCAATATAATCCACCCAGCAAAAAAAAAAAAAAAAATTTCCATTTATAAAAGTGTCTTTCACTATCTCAGAAAATTCACTATGGTTTCACAATCAGAAGCAGAATTACCACCATAATTCAGGCTTATGATTTTGTAATGCTGGGCAACATGGACGCCAATTTCCAGAAAGAACATAAAATGGATAACTTGCAAATGACCGAGGAGCAAAGTGTGCAATAATGATGCCAGGGATCATTTTTGTTCTGAAATAACAAACAGGATCCACCATGAAACAATTCATGCAAAAGTGAACAATTTGACGTTGCTGTATTAACTTACAACAAAGCTATCAATGGATGACATCTGCATTATCAGAGGAGCTATGATGAATTCAAGACTGAATTGGGGGTATAGGTCGCTCGTGCAAGCTTTGGACCCAGGCCGTCTAAGAGACAAGAGCGTTGTCACTGAGCCAAGGCTGGCAGGAGCTTACGTGAAAAGCTGGAAACATCCTTCTTAAAAGAGTAGTCTGAATGTTTAGCTAAACCCAAGCTGTGAATATTAAACAGAGAAATGGAGCAACACTGAAAAGACGAGACAGGACGAGAAATCAAAAATTGTCAAGGCATCCAAAGAATCAGCGTTATAATAGTTACTAGACCAAGTGCAGACCCGTTGGGTCTGTTCCCCCAACGTGCGTTTGCGGGGGGGGGTGGGGGGGGGTGGGGGTGGGGGCGTGGTAGCATGTCCCTGAGGGTGGGTGAGGGGTGGGGGAAGGGGGGAGGGGGAGGGGAGAGGAGAGGGGAAGGTGAGAGGAGAGGGGAAGGTGAGAGGAGAGGGGTTAGGGAGAAAGGGGAGAGGAGGGGGAGGAAGAGGGGTAGGGGAGAGGGAGAGGTGGAGAGAGTGGAGGGGGAGAGAGAGAGAGGAGGGAGAGAGGTGGGGAGAGAGAGGGAGTCAGAGAGGAGGGGGAGAGAGAGAGAGAAAGGGGGAGGACAAGGGGAGGGCGAGGGGAAGAGTTGGGGGTGAGGGGAAGAGTGCGGAGAGAGAGGGGTAGTAGGGAGTGGTGCAAGAGCGAGGAGAAGGGGGTGGGGGGAGATGGGGTGGTGGGGAGAGAGGGGGTGGGAGGGGTGAGGAGAGAGGGAGATGGAGAGGGAGGAGGAGAGGGGGGTGGGAGAGAGTGTGAGAGGGTTCAGGGAGGGGGTGAGAGGGGTGGGGGAGTGGTCGGTGAGGGGAGGAGAGAGGGAGGAGGGGAAGGGGAGAGAGGGGGAAGAGTGTGGAGGGAGGAGGGGAAGGGGAGAGAGGGGGAAGAGTGTGGAGGGAGGGGGAGAGGGGTAGGGGAGAGGGAAGAGTGTGGTGGGAGGGGGAGAGCGGAAGGGGAGGGGGAAGAGTGGGGAGGGTGCGGGGAGAGCGGAGAGAGGGGGAAGAGTGGGGAGGGAGAGGGGTGGAGGAGGGAGAGGGGTGGTGGAGGGAGATGGGGAGGTGGGGGATGGGGAGAGAGAAGTGGAAGTGGGGAAGGTGGAGGGTGAGAGGTGTAGGGGAGAGTGGTGGAAGTGGGAGAGAGAGAGGGGGAGGGGGTCGGGGAGTGTGTGAAGAGGGAGAGGGATAGGGAAAAAGGGGTGCGGGGAGGGAAGGAAGAGTGGGGGGGGGGGAGTGGTAGGGGGAAGGGGTGGGAGAGAGTGGTGGAAGAGGGACGGGTAGGGGAAGGGGGCGGGGAGCGAGGGAAGGGGCGGGGGGGGAGAGAGGGAAGGGGCGGGGGAGAGAGGGAAGGGGTGGAGCAGGAGGGGGAGGAGAGGGAGAGGGATGAGGACAGAGGTGTAAGAGAGGGGAGGGAGAGAGAGGTGTGGGAGAGGGGGGGGGGGAGGGGGGGGGAGATGGGGTAGGGGACAGGAGGGGGGGGGGGAAAAGTGTGGGGGGAGAGAGGGAATGGGGGTGGGGTAGAGGAAGGGGGTGTGGGAGAGGGATGGGGTGGGAGGAGGAGGGGGAGGAGAGGGAGAGGGGTGAAGAGAAGGAGATGGAGAGGGGGAGGAGAGAGGGGTGGGGAGGAGAGAGGGATGGGGAAGGGTGAGATAGGTGTGGGGGAGGGAGGGGAGGAGGGAGATGGGGTAGGGGAGGGAGGGGGGGGAGAATGTGGAGGGAGGGGGAGGGGGGGAGAGAGGGGAAAGAGTGGGGTGGTAGAGAGGGAAGGGGTGGGGTAGGGACAGTCCATCTATTCCCCATTCCCTATCACCCCCAATCCTTTCTCTATTCCCACACACGTGATCACGTGCTTCGACACAGGCTGCGGGGGGGGGGGGGGGGGGGGGGAGAGGGGGGGGGGGGACTGGGGCTGGTGCAAGGGCAGATGTAAATGAGATCCATTCCGATTGGACATCTGTGAGCATTGGGCATTGTGACATCACACGATGGAATGTTGACCAACATTCTATGGATGAGAGCAGTTTGATTTTTTAAAGATTTTGAAATATTGGGGGGGGGGGGGGAAGGATTTTATTAAAAATGTGTACGCAAGTGTCTAAATGTAATGAGGAGTGCATTAGTGAATGTAAAAACGTAATCTCTAGTCACACACTAAGCGGGGAAGGGGGAGAGAAGTGAAAGAGTAGCAGAGATGCCAACCCTAAATTTAGTTCACAGTAACATTCAACCCATTTGTCCGTAACAAATGGGGTTAAATGCATTTCTCTCCGTAACTCACTTGGGGTTGTTGACGGCGGGTCTGCGCCTGCGCACTGGTGCAGATCAGCGGGCTGCCGGCGGGCGGGTTGCGGCACATGCGCACTTGGCAAGGTTGCCGGCGGTCTGCGCCTGCGCAGTGGGTGGGGGTGGGGGGGGGGGCCCGGTGATGGGGCTGCCGCGAGCGGCCGGCTGGCGGCAAGAAAGTGCCGCTGATTCGCGCGGGCCGGTGCCGCCCGGGCTCTGGGCCGGGCGTGGCGTGGCTCGAAATGGCGCCAGGCCCGGCAACCCTCCCCCACTGCGCACGCGCGGCCACTGGGGCCCGGCAACCCTCCCCAACTGCGCAGGCGCGGACACTAGGGCCCGGCAAAAGTGCCGCTGATCGCGCGGGCCGGCAAACCGGGGGCACATGGCGCCGGCGTTCACCACGGGAGGAACACCGGCGCGGCGGTGTTCCGTAACAGCATGTTTGGCTGCCGGAACACCGTTAAAAAGGTTATTTCGCCGGACAAAATACGGCGAATCCGGGACACTTGGCATCTCTGGAGTAGGGAGGGAGGGGGAGAGGAGTAGGGGGAGTGGTGGAAGAGGGACAGAGGGGGGGGGGAAAGAGGGAAGGGGGGTGGGGAAGAGAGGGAAGGATGGATGGGGTGGGAGGAGGATGGGGTGGGAGGGGGATGGGGGAGAGGGGTGAGGAGAGGAAGATGGGGTAGGGGAGGGAGGGGGAAGAGTGTGGAGGGAGGGGGAAGGGGGGGGGGGAGAGAGGTGAAAGAGTGGGGAGGTAGTGAGGGAGGGGGAGGGGTAGGGACAGTCCATTTATTCCCCACTCCCTATCACCCCCAATCCTCTTTCAAATGATCACGCACTTCGACACAGGCTGTGGTGGGGGAGGGGGGGCTGTGGCTGGTGCAAAGGCATATGTAAATGAGATCCATTCTGATTGGACATCTGTGAGGGATGGCATTGTGACATCACACAATGGAACGTGCTGGAACATCAGGCGGGGGGGGGGGGGGTGTGGGGGGGGCAGAGACAGATGTAAATGAGATCCGTTCCGATTGGACATCTGTGAGCATTGGGCATTGTGACATCACACGATGGAACGTTCACCAACATTCTATGGGTGAGAGCAGTTTGATTGTTTTAAGATTTGGAAAAATTGGGGGGGGGGGGGGAGGATTTTATTAAAAATTGCGTGCTTAAAGATGTCTAAATGTAATGAGGAGCGCCTTTGTGAATATACAAGCACAACGTCTGGCGAAATGGAAAAAACGGAGGCGTCTGAGGGTCCGGTTTTGGCGGAGCAGGGAATCAAAGGGCGAAAATCTTATCTGAAAAAAAAACGGAATGTGACAGCCAGCCGGCCCGCACGGCAGACACACACACACACACACACACACACACACAGTATTAAAAGTATATAGATAGATAGATATAGAAGATAGATAGATAGATTCTATGAGCATGGTCAATGGCCAAGTGACACCATCTGTACCACATTGTTCCAACTCCATAATTCAGGTGTGCGATTTTGAGGGCCAATTTCTTACAGTTGTTCTGTAACTGTTCTCCCTCATATATTTCACCCCCCAAGTTAGCTGAAAACAAATTTCAAAAGAATGATTTCAATCTAACTAGAAAATCAAAGATCATCTTTCAGTTATTTTAATGTTCTTACCTATGATTAGAGATGTACATAATAGGAACCCCAGGAATTTTTCGGATCCTCCTCTTAAGATCTCTGTCCACAGTTGCGACAATGTAACATTTATGCTGTAAGAGAAAGACGAGGATAATTATGTTGCCATTTAAAGTAAAAAAAAGGTGAATTATGATAGTATGGTGCATGGTAGTGCAGTGTTAAGATTGGTGAAATTTGTATCCAAGATACAAGATACATTTATTTGGCACATGTGCCAGTTGGCACAGTGAAATGTGTGTTCACCATACAGCCATACAATTAAAATAAAGTACACAACACATGATAGAGTACAACATAAAACATCCCTATACAGCAGAATCAAAGTTTCCCACTGTGAGGGAAGGCACCAAAGTCAGTCATCTTCCTCTGTTGATCTTAATGTTCACGCGTGGTCAGGGCCTCCCAAACCCTCCGCAGTCGCCGCTACGGGTGGCCCGATATTCAGGCCTGCTCAACGGGATGGAACTCTGACGTTGGACTGGGAGAACAACCTCCGCGGCTTGGACCTCCGAATCGGCCGCCTCCTACCAGAGTCCGCGGCTCCCGGTGTCCACAGGCCGCGCTAGGCAGAGATTCAAGCTGGCGGCCCTCGGCAAAGGGTCTCAGGGACTCCGCGATGTTGAGGTCAGCGCCGCCCGCGTTGGGACCTCTTCAAACCTCAGCTCCATGATGTTGGAAAAGGGGGCCCAGCACTCCGGAGCTTCAAACGGCGATCCGGGTAGGCATCGCTCTGCTCCGTGGTGAATCCAGCGCTGCGACTCCACTGCTGAAGCTCTGGTCCGGGTCGCCGGCAGGGAAGGCCGCTCTGATCCAGTTGGTAGGCTGCGAAGAGAGGGGCGAGGACACGACTTGGAGAATAGTCGCGTCCTCGCCAGGAAGCGACAGAGAAGCGGTTTCCCCCTTACCCTACCTCCCCCCCAACATAAAAAAAGTTAAAGAAACTCCAAACACACACTTTTAAGACAAACTAAATTTTAAAAAAGATTTAAAAAAACGGCCAGACTGTAGGCAGAGGCTGCCTTCAATGTGGCGCCCCTAGTGGTATATAGTGGTATCCAATACAAAAGACCACTGATCCTGAGCAGAAATGGCAGCTGAAGGATATAAATTGAGAACTAATTTAATTAATGGCTGCAATTAAAAAAAAACAAGACTGCATCAGTTACAGACATTGTAGACTATTAAACTACCTGGTTTGGGTGGCAAAATGGCTCGGGTAGTAAAAGTGCTGCTTCACAGTTCCAACGACCTGGGTTCAACTTGATCTCCCGTGCAATATGTGTGAACTTTGCTTGTTCCTTCGTTGACTGCATGGGATTCCTCTGAGTGCTCTTGTTTCCACCCAAATCTCAGACACAAACCTTGGTAGGTTATTTGGCCATTTAAAATAACCCATAACATGCAAGTGAATGGTCAATTCTGGGGAAACTGAGGGGAATGTGGGGAGAATAAAATGGGTTTGGTGCAGCTTTGGTGTAAATGGGTTGGTTCAGACCATGTTCTCTGTTGTGTGACACCTTTCTTTCAGATGTTAGTAATTAGTAATTCTCCTTCAAAAGTATAGAAATTAAATATTTTAAGGATAAAATGCTTCAGTGACAGTGCAAGGTGTTGGAAGGTGGTGAGAGCGCCACCTATTCGAGTGCAAATAGAGTCCAAATAGAGAGTCTATTTGGACTGTTCTTCCAAAGAACTCCATCAAATGTAGCCTTGATTTTTTTCTATGATTTTATTGAATATTTAAACAGTTTGAGGACAAGGAAATGATTCAAAATAAAACATTTAGCATCGTCTAAGGATAACAAAAAAAAAAATGTTTGACTTTATACTGACAATGCATTTCTTTCATACCTGTATGACTCTTTGCGCTAGACAATCATCAGCGTATGTTCCTTTGTGTGTGCAGGGTAATCGTTCAAAACGTGGATCCTTTGCTATCCTAGACAAGTAGAAAAAGTGTCACAAACAATGTTGGGACATTTCCAATAATATTGAGTGCATTTACTCGAGTTTTGTTTGTTTTTTTGTTGTTTCAGATCAGTCCTGTTGGAGAACCTTAGATTTTGTGATCCCAAAATGGAGCTTTCACCTTGGATAATTGAATACAGATAGTAGTGTGGTAACAAAATCGTCGCCTTCTAAAAAATCCTCATATTATAAGTTCATAGTCCAGTCTGAGGAAGGGTCTCAACCCGAAACGTCACCCATTTTTTTCTCTCCAGAGATGCTGCCTGTCCCGCTGAATTAACCATATAACCATATAACAATTACAGCACGGAAACAGGCCCTCTCGGCCCTTCCAGTCCGTGCCGACCATTTGTTTTCCCCTAGTCCCATCTACCTGCACTCAGACCATACCCCTCCATTCCCTTCACGTCCATATACCTATCCACTTTACTCTTAAATGTTAAATGAGCCTCCACCACTTCTGCTGGAAGCTCATTCCACACAGCCACCACCCTCTGAGTAAAGAAGTTCCCCCTCACATTACCCCGAAACCTCTGTCCCTTAATTCTCATGTCATGCCCTCTTGGGAAAAACGTATCCACTTCAACTCTGTCTATCCCTTTCATCATTTTAAGACCTCAATCAAGTCCCCCCTTAACCTTCTGCGCTCCAAAGAATAAAGACCTAACTTGTTCAACCTTTCTCTGTAACATAGTTGCTGGAACCCTGGCAACATTCTAGTAAATCTCCTCTGTACTCTCTCTATTTTGTTGACATCCTTCCTATAACTAGGCGACCAAAATTGTACACCATACTCCAGAATTGGTCTTACCAATGCCTTGTACAATTTTAACATTACTTCCCTACTCCTATATTCAATGCTCTGATTACTCCAGCTTTTTGTGTCTATCATAAGTTCATCAGTTTTCGGAACAGAATTAAGCCACTCAGCCCATCAATCTATTGCGCCATTCCATCAAGGCTGATCTATCTTTCACTCTCAACCCCATTCTCCTGCCTTCTCCCCATAACTCCATACAATATAGAAAATGGATTATGAAAAAAATGAGTTAATGGGGGAAAGGTGTTCAGGGACTAGAGTGTTTCAGACTGGCAACAACAAAGTCGTTCTCCCACAGGATTTTCAAAAATAAGGACCTTTTTAAATAGCAAAAAGTTTATTTTTTGCAACTCAAAAATATTGAGGACTGTATGTTACATTGTTTAATTGAGTACCGTTCGACAAGTGTCAATTCTTATCAATCTCAACAGCCGCCTGCAGTGAAACTGACAAGACTATTCTTATGAGACAATGGTGTCTGAATACCAGAGGAGGGTTAGAAGGAAACAGTTTATTTTCCCTCAACTATAATCTTTCCAAGACAGCTTTCTTTTCTGCTTATTAATTCCAGAGTGACTTAAGTGGTTCTCTAGTTCCCAATAGAAATCATGCTATAACCAATTTGGCCCGTTTAATACCGAAAATGAATCCTTGTAATATCTAAGCCATCAACCCTGTTATATCCAACGCACATCACGAAAACATGCATTGTAGCAGAATTATTTTTACATTTGCCAAGCATTCTAAAATTAATATACAAAAATGATCATGGTAGTTTAGATCCTGTGAATCTCTGCATGTAAAAAAATTAATGACATACAGGTAAACCACTGATTTTCCAGCACCCATGGTTCCAGAGCCTGCCGGATTATCCGTTTTGCTGGACCAACAGAGGTCATGTAATAATTCAACAATGCATCCCTGACCAGCTAATTATACCACTCCCGTGCCTCTGACGCACCATGGACTGCTAGAAAGTTATATAATACAAATATCAAATGTAAATTGAATTTGCAGCAAAACCTGCATTTCTTGCACAGGTGCCAGTTAACGAGCTGTCGATGAGGTGCTGCTCTCCCGGTAGGCTTGCAGCCCCCGGAGGGCAGACTTGCAAGCCCAGCTCGAGGTCGACAGCCTTTGAGCCACATTTTTGTGGGGACTTCCGAATGCCACACCTCCCGAATTGGCAGCGCCGTTGGCGAATTGCACCAAGTGCGGCTGCAGAAGTCCCGATGAGGTCGAGATCAGATGCGTCACCCGCCCTAGGCAGCCTACTCGAGTGGTGACATAGGAAAAAGGGAGAACAAAAGCAACAGATTCATAGAAAGGCAAACATGTTGCAGAATATGTTTTACCTGAGTGCAACCCTGTACTTCTGTCCCAGTTTCTCAATTTCGGCCATCACACAGTCAGTGATGCAGGGTATACCTGAAAAATTAAGAAATTCTGCTTTATTTTCATTTCATTTCAGTGACAATAGATGCAGGAGTAGGCCATTCGGCCTATCAAGCCAGCACCGCTATTCAATGTATTATGGCTGATCATTCCCAATCAGTACCCCGTTCCTGCCTTCTCCCCATATCCCCTGACTCCGCGATCTTGAAGAGCCCTATCTAGCTCTCTCTTGAAATTATCCAGAGAACCGGCCTCCACCGCCCTCTGAGGCAGAGAATTCCACAGATTCACAACTCTGTGTGGTTTGCCAACAACAAACATCTTACAGCAAGTAATTTCCTAATGCTACACAATTTGTTCTTGTCTAACTCAGATATGCTACCGCTGTTTACAATAAACAACTACATTGATTCTCCATCCTTGCGCATTAATCTTTGGGTCACTAATGTTTTTTGCTTGCACTTTTAGCTTCCAGTTTTCTTTCAGTTATGCAATACAACCTGCCTGCATAAGGTCCATATCCCTCTGAACCTATCCTACCCATGTGCCAGTTTAAATGTTTCTTAAATGTTGCAATAGTCCATGCCTCAACCACCTTCCCATACACCCACCACCCTTTGTGTAAGAGGTTACCCTTCAGGCTCCTATTAAATCTTTACCCCTCAACTTGAACCTATGTCCTCTGGTTCGCGATTCCCCTACAGGTGACTTGATTCACAGGTTGTTGCACATTTGCTCACGCATGCCACTCTCCACATTTTTCAAGATGTTAGTTAATGGCAGAAGTCTCAGACTTGTCCCCAGTATCAAAGATAAGTAGGAATCAAGTAAAATAAAAAACTGAAATGTCAAATTGCTTTCTTTATACACAAATTTAGATGACAAATGCAAAGCTGACCATAATCGGTGACAACATTTGGTGGTTTGGAGGATTCATTGAATTCAGGTGCATAAAATGGGGATAATTATTTGTCAAGTCACATTTATTTATATAGCATATTTAAAAAACAACTCTCGTTGACCAAAGTTCTTTACATTTGTTATAAGAGTAGTATACACAAGCAGGCTACATACATATATACAAATAGCCCTCGCTCAGAGGACGCCAGGAAAGGCTTGGGAGAACACGGACTGGAAGGGCCGAGAGGGCCTGTTTCCGTGCTGTAATTGTTATATGGTTATATGGTTAACAGATAAGTTTTTAGACTAGACTTAAAGGAGTCGATGGAGGGGGCAGTTCTAATGGGGAGGGGGATGCTGTTCCATAGTCTAGGAGCTGCGGCCGCAAAGGCGCGGTCGCCCCTGAGCTTATGCCTAGACCGCGGGACATTCAGCAACCCCAAGTCGGCCGATCCGAGGGACCTGGAGGTGGTGCGGTGGGTGAGAAGACTTTTAATGTAGGTGGGTGCAAGCCCATTGAGGGTTTTGTAGACAAAGAGGAGGGTCTTGAAATTTATTCGGAACCACACAAGGAGCCAGTGGAGAGAGGCCAGGATCGGGATGATGTGGTGATTTGGGAAGTAAAGCCATTATAGCAGGTGTCCACAGAGGAATGCTGTACAGATGTTCCCCGATTTACGATGCTTCGACTTGCGATATTTCGACTTTACGATCGGCAACGGCAGCAAACTGCACGTCAATTCTGGTCACGTGATTGCGATGCATTAAATGCATTTTC
This sequence comes from Okamejei kenojei, assembly GCA_035221665.1. Lineage (NCBI taxonomy): Eukaryota > Metazoa > Chordata > Chondrichthyes > Rajiformes > Rajidae > Okamejei > Okamejei kenojei. The sequence goes on along the minus strand of CM069139.1, from coordinate 14,719,355 downwards.
GACGCGATATCTTTGGTTTACGATGGGTTTATCGGAACGTAACCCCATCCATCATAGGTCGAGGAACAGCTGTATTTATAATGGCAGGTTGAAGAAGGAACCACAGACCAAAGGGGATATATAGAATAGGGAGAAGGCAAGGAAATAGCAAAGGCAAAAATAATGGGAAGAATGGTTAAACTTCGCAACAAAGAAACATTCAACTATGCATTCTTAAAAATTTGTGAACTGAAAAGTTGTTAGGAACTTACACTTTGCATACAAGCAGTCCATCATAGATTGCACAATATCTAGCTTGGTCTTGATAGAGAAATTGATGAAATTGGTATCAACCAAGATGTAGTAGGGAGGACCCAATTGTGTGTTATATTGGAAGAACAGACAAGAAGGATATTTCACCCTGGGAAGAACAAGAAAAATGATTTAATTTCTATAATATCTAAACTTTACCTCCAGTATGTTATTAGATACTTTAAAAAAAATCTTTAATTTTCATTAAGGTTCTGAAATATGATTAGAAACTAAATGCAAAAAATGTCAGCTTCTCGGAGTGATTTGTCCCATCAAATGAATCTCATCGTGTTAGTTCTTAAACTTTCAACCATATGCAGGCACGTCGTATTGCATAATTGAAAAAAAACTGGAAGCTAAAAACACCGGGTGGCACCGTCAGCGATGGCAGCCTCGCCAAGTCTGTCGGTTTCGTTATTTTAGTGTATTTAAAAAATGTGTTAATGTTCTCTGGTTTGTTTTATGTGGCGGGGAGGGGGGGGGGGGGGGGGGGTGTTGGGAAACTTTTTTCAATCCTGGCCAAAGATGCGATAGTTTTCCGGATCGTATCTTCCGTCGCTCTGCAGCCTAACATCATGGAGATGGCGGCCTTGCCCAAGATCAGATTGCCCGGCACAGGAAGCTGCAATCCCCCCCGATGCGGGAGCTTGAACGCTCCGACGCAGAGGGCTCATCAGCCGTCTGCAGGAGCTAAGATCGCCCCAACAACGGAAGGTTCGTGTATCCCCGACCGCGGGAGAACAAAGAAGGGAAAAAGGCTGAACCTTTTTTTTGCCTTCCACCAGTGAGGAACGTGAGGGAGTCGATGTGGTGGATGGTCATGTTAAAAAATATTTGGGCGTCTTGTTGTTCTTTATTGGCATGATTGTATGGCAATTGGTATTTCTCGTATATAGCAAAACATATTTGGCAAATAAAGCATTATTATGATTCCTTTGTGGTTTTAATCAGATGCGCTCATATAGCAGCTACCGTGAGAAATTCCACCTCATTTAATTATTTAGTTCATTTTGTATTGGTAGGTGTGCATAAGAACCACCTTCAATTTTTAAGTTATTTTCTGCATTCACCTGTCAATTGAAAGTAGATAATGTCTATTAAGAACGTCTTGCTTCTTGCAACCACTCACTAGGCAGTAAGTAATGTTGATGCCTATCCTGAAGGCAAGCATCCATCATATGGGCGCTCAGAGGGTTTTGAGACTTCAGGGAGGTGGGAGGTATGTGAATGGTCACTCACAGACAGGAAATATATTTGGAGGGTTGGGTGAGTGGGCAGATGCAGTATAATGTGGATAAATGTGAGGTTGCCCACTTTGATGGCAAGAATAAAAAGGCAGATTATTATCCGAATGGCGTCAGATTAGGAAAAGGGGAGGTGCAATGAGACCCGAGTGTCCTTGAACATCAGTCACTAAAAGTAAGCAGCAGGTACAGCAGGCAGCGAAGAATGCAAATGGCATGTTGGCATTCATAATGAGAGGATTTGAGCATAGGAGCAAGGAGGTCCGACTGCAGTTGTGCAGGGCCCTGGTGAGATCACACCTGGCGTATTGTGGTAAGAAGGCACTGCAGATGCTGGTTTAATCCGAAGATAGACACAAAAATCTGGAGTAACTCAGCAGGACAGGCAGCATCTCTGGAGAGAAGGAATGGGTGACGTTTTGGGTCGAGACCTTCAGACCTGGAGTATTGTGTGCAGTTTTGGTCTCCTAATTTGACGATGGACATTCTTGCTATTGAGGGAGTGCAGCGTAAGTTCACCAGGCTAATTCCTAGGATGGCGGGACTGACATGATGAAAGAATGGATCGTTAAGGATTATTTCTAAACTTTATCATAGTTTAATGGAATGTCAAGCTAAAACTACATTTTATGTAAAATTTAAGTGGGAAAATGAATTGAACATTACAATCTCAGAAGAAGAATGGCATCATATGTGTGTAACACTACAGACATCCACAAATTCACAAAATTGGAGAGAATTTAATTGGAAAAATTTGATTTGTTTCTTTATTACGCCTACCATAAAAAGCAAGCAAATTCTAAGGCAGCAAACCTGCTGGAGGCAATGTGGTCAAACAGACGCAAACCATGCACATATCTTCTGGAGTTGCTCAAAAATTGAACCATTTTAGGACAGAGTGAATTCAGAATTAACAGAGGTATTAGGATATAGTCTGCAAGAAGTGTTCCATTTTATACCTGGGCAATATAACTACAGTGGTGCTGAAGGAAGACCATTACTTGGTTAAAATCCTACTCACAGCTGGCAGAAAGGCCATCACAAGAAACTGGCTCGCAGCGGACACACCCAGACTTAGACAATGGTTAGACATAGTACAGGAAATATTTGTCATGGAGAAAATGACATATTCTCTAAGAGTGAAAGAAGACGAGTTTAACAGAAAATGGGAAAAATGGCTTAGGTATAGAAATAAAGACATCAACACTGTATATTTTATAGACAATAATGTAAGTTATTGGAAAATGTTTTAATATGAAAATAGTTCTGTATACTGCATCATTAATTGTAAACTGAACCCCCCGCTACACTGTTGTACGTTTCATTGTAATGTTGTATGTTTCGTTGTTATATTTGTGTTTTATTTGTGTATACATAAAAGCAATAAAAACTAAAGTGGAAAAAAAGAAAGAATGGATCGACTGGGCTTATATTCACTGGAATTTAGAAGGATGAGAGGGGATCTTATAGAAACATATAAAATTCTTAGAGGGGTTGGACAGGGTAGATGCAGGAAAAATGTCCCCGACGTTGGGGGAGTCCAGAACCAGGGATCACAGTTTAAGAATAAGGGTTAGGCCATTTAGGACTGAGACGAGGAAAAACGTTTTCACCCAGTTGCGAATCTGTGGAATTATCTGCCACAGGAGGCAGTTAAGGCCAATTCACTGGATGTAGTCAAGAGAGTGTTAGATATAGCTCTTAGGGCTAACAGAATCAGGGGATATGGGGAGAATGCAGGAATGGGGTACTGATTTTAGATGATCAGCCATGATCATATTGAATGGCGGTGCTGGCTCAAAGGCCGAATGGCCTACACCTGCACATATTTTCTATGTTTCTATGAATAGGACTTGCTTCCTGTTGGGGTATAGGTGAAGACCATACATTAAAGAATGGAAAGTAGACAAAAAGCTGGAGAAACTCAGTGGGTGAGGCAGCATCTATGGAGCGAAAGAATGGGTGATGTTTCGGGTCAAGACCCTTCTTCAAACTGCGGACTACTCTGGCTGCGATGCGCCGGCACCAGCAAGACCTCGCTTTGACTCTCTCGAAACTTCGGGCCTCATTCACCCAGACCTGCAACGGACCCAACTATACTTCATCCATCGGCAGATCCACGCCTTCAACAAACGATAAACCGGACTATACATTAACTAATGATGGGATATACCAATATGTTTCGCTTTGCACCGGTCATATCATTGAATGTACTCAGTACTATTACAATATTTAGAAAGCAGAGAAATATTTCACTACAAAGACTTGTTATTTTATCTTTGAATATTATTATGTATGACTTCAAAATGTATAATTCTAGGATAAGACGTACAGTTCTTTTACTTTCAGGGCACTGGGGTCCTTTTTTTTCACCTTGTTCGATTTTGCTCTCTCATTTTCTTTTCTGAAAGAAAACAAATTAATTCTTGCCAGTTATAGCAATTAACCATCATCTTAATAACTTGTCGCAGCTCAATAAGTTTTTGAACATCAGGAATTTTTTTTGGAGACGAAATCTACAACTTGCAAATCGATGCCTTAATATCTAACAAAGTGCATTAGTTTGTTATGTTTTGGAGCATATGGAAGTTTCTCAAGTAGTATACTCAAGAAGTATGTGCAAAAAGCAACAAATATTAATAGCACGATAAGCCATTATTACAATTATCTGATAAAGATATTATTTTCCAAGTAGCAAGTCTCCATATGGCAATGCAACAGAATAACATTGAAATTGAAGCCAGTCTCATCTTTTGACTCCATTACAAATTCAATTCAATAACTTACATTCTTGGATCACGCGGACTAATCATTCGCTTCATGGTTGCATATTTTCTTGTCTTCTTTGCTTTCCCCTGACAAGTAGAATCAAACAATTGGGAAGACATGAATAGATTGAATCCCAGAAGCGACAATAACCTCATTAAATATAAAGCACAATTTGCTATTGCACCAAAAGAAGAGACAAAAAGTTATAAATCTGAACCTCAGTTCAGTTTCTCTCCACGTTGCTGCCTAACCTGCTGTGTAGACAATAGACAATAGGTGCAGGAGTAGGCCATTCGAGCCAGCACCGCTATTCACTGTGATCATGGCTGATCATTCACATTCAGTACCTCGTTCTTGCATTCTCACCATATCCCCTGACACCGCTATCTTTAAGAGTCCTATCTAGCTCTCTCTTGAAAGCATCCAGAGAATTGGCCTCCACTACCTTCTAAGGCAGAGTATTCCACAGATTCACAACTCACAGGGTGAAAAAGGTTTTCCTCATCTCTGTTCTAAATGGTCTACCCCTTATTCTTAAACTGTGGCCCCTGGTTCTGGACTCCCCCAACATCGGGAACATGTTCCCTGCCTCTAGCATGTCCAATCCCTTAATAATCTTATATGTTCAATGATCCCCTCTCATCCTTCTAAATTCCAGAGTATACAAGCCCAGCCGCTCCATTCTATCAACATACGAGTCCCGCCATCCCAGGAATTAACCTCGTGAACCTACACTGCACTCCCTCAATAGCAAGAATGTCCTTCTCAAATTTGGAGACCAAAACTGCACACAATACTCCAGTGTGGTTGTGACGGAAATCAAGGAATTGTAACTTGGAGGTGATTCATTCTCTCAAAGTTAGACCTCCTGACCGATTGCCTCTCGCAAACCGCAAACTAACGTATTTAGCTGACAAAGCAGACGTGCAGTTAATTAGTGAAAATAAGTTAATTAGTGAAAATAGTCAGCTGCTTTACAAAGTAAATAATGACCTTTGAAGCTATTTTGAGCTACGTTAATGAAATTAAGGACTAGTCACGAGGAGCCATCCTAATTGAGCAGTATAAATACTAGTGCTTTTCAAGCCTTAAGGAGAGAGAGAGAGAGATGGAGAAAAAGAAGAAAAAGGCTCGGGCAGCGGCTTTCGACAGAGGTCTTCAGGAAACATAACTACCTAGAGTAGTTCTTCCATGCTACACTCCTAGAGAGGTAGTGAAGGCAAAGTCTGATGCAGGCAACCTAGTGTTATATTTTTTATATTTACCCCGTACGGTATACCCTGCTCTCTGATATAGTCTCCTAGAGGGGATGAGGCTCGGTAAAGTCGGGGATCTTTTAACTAAAAAAGTGTGTTAAATTCACAGTGCTTTTTTAAAACACTGTTTGTTAGGCTTCATACGGACATCGAACGGTAAGATTTTTGATATATACACGTACTGTATGTAAAGTAAGGATGTGCGTATGAATTGTACCAATGCTTGAGTTATTATACCTTTTGGACAATTGAATAAAAACCATTATTTGATTAAATTCAGTTAACGCCCGTGTATTGTCGTCATCTTACTACTTATAGTGTAGCAATAATATATAGGATATAAGTAAATGCGAGGAGCAACATTTAACACTTAATAGCTTTTAAATTCCCGAGACGTCGACACGATATCAACGGCGAACGACCGACGACCCACATCGGAATTAAGGTATTATTTATCTTTTGCACTTTCTATAATGAATACGGTCCTAGTTCTATTGACATAACTAACTCGGTATACAAGGAAAAAGGACTAGTCAAAGATCCCGGGGAAAAGGGGGAGTTAGTCTTAGTATTATTCTTTTTTTTAAAGAAGGAACTGCAGATGCTGGAGAATCGAGGGTACACAAAAAGCTGGAGAAACTCAGCGGGTGCAGCGCATCTAAGGAGCGAAGGAGATAGGCGACTGTTTCGGGTCGAGCAGTCTGAAGAAGGGTCTCGACCCGAAACGTCGCCTATCTCCTTCTTATATTTTTTTTTTTTTTTTTTTATATTTTGTTTAAGCTCCTTAGATGCTGCTGCACCCGCTGAGTTTCTCCAGCTTTTTGTGTACAGTCTTAGTATTCTAGTGGGTTCTTGTCTGGGATCTAGGATAATTGTATAGAAATCTGTAGCAATTGGCGCCCAAGTGGGGCTCTTTGGAGTTAACTTGAAGAGCCTCACTAAAATCCTAAACTGCCTATAAGTAGGTAAGAAAATAGGTACACAGCCGTTAAAATAGGTAAAACAGAAATATAAGGACCTCGAAGAATCAGTACTGAGTCTAGAGTTTAAAAGTTGATAAAAAGACTCTTTAGATTAACCGAGGATGGCTGGTCCAGCCCTCACCCTGCTGCATGGCGAGCCTGCATGCTCAGGCAGATCGAATAAACGGATGGGAAACCAAAGATTTGTAGTCCCAGACGGAGGAGATTTTCATGCAGAACTAGCAGGCCACAATGGGAATGCAGCCCCTGCTCCAGGTGACCGCTTTTTGTAGTCGAGATACGGACCAAGGAACCCGACATCGATATGATTGTCAGGTACCCGATAATGCAGGAGACCCCTGGTATTTAGGGTCTAATGTCCAAGATTCCGACCCTTGTGGGTACAGTTGTAGTCAACATAGACGACTTACCAGTGAATATTACAATAGTAAGTCCGGATTTCCAGATTTGCCTGGCCAGACGATCCGGGAGAAATTTTGATAATAAGGCCCTCAGAATTAGGAAAATACTAGCAAATATGAGACTAAGATGCTTCCATAAGATTGGCCGAACATAATCATGCACGTATTTTATGGGAAAGAACTCACCCTCAGGGAATACCACACCCTGCTCCAGTCATGACTGTATATGGCCCGTGCACGGTAAAATGTTTTAATGAAACCTTCTGATTTTCCTAAAGAAAACAGAGCGGCTATTAAATATTTAGTCCAGAAATTCGATAGAATAGAAAACATGACAAGAAGGGGGGGAGACCTTTGACACCTGAAGATAGAAGGCATCTGTTGGGAAATCTGGGTGCGCCTTGTCTGGTATTAGATGTAGCATACACTGGAAATTTGACCGATGTGCTTAGACAAGCTCACGTCCTTTGCTATGGCATAGGACTAAGAGAAGCCTCTCTCCCAATAATAAAAAGCCTATGTCAGGCACCATTAATTTAGTCAGATGCTTACAAGTAGCAGGTTTCTTGGGGTTAGACTGGATCGCTGTAAAAGATATTTGTTTGATCTCATACTCGATCCGGCAGTAAGTGAAAGAGTACGGGGTTTGGGTCGGTGAGAAACCGCCAACTCACCTAGACAATCCTTTTGAGATATTCGGGTACTGCTTTAGGTGAATGTTGCCACTGACCGAGATGTTTGCATAGGCGAGCTTTTGAAAAAGGCTGATCAAGGGGGAGAAATCTCCCGTAAATCGGCAGGAGTAATTCCAAAAAAGGAAAAAAACCGATCAGTCTGACACAACCACTCCCACCAGCCACGCCACACCTCAAAGGGATGGACGAGCAGAGGAGGAAGAGGGAAAACTTGTGGACGAACTGAGAGGGCGTACACAGAATAGAGATAAGCAGCACAAGGATCACCAGGAGATCCGACCAGAGAGATTATCAAAATTATCGCCAGGACCAAGGGGTAGGCAACAGGATAGAGAATATGAATCTCAAAGGGATAGATGTGATCAAAGGGATCAAAGAGATCAAAGGGACGAAGGCGGTTACCCGCAACAGAGAGGTTATTTTTTAAGACCTAGAGAAATCAAGATGGGGTAGGCACAAACTTTCAGGTAGAGGTAGGGGCCCGAGCTGAGGGAGAAACCAGCTACCAAAGGGATAATAGACCAACCCCTGAGAGGGGTAGAGAGGAACACAAATAAACCTCACAATGTGGGAATAAACAGGCATTCCACAGTCCCCGAGGAACAAGAGCCCAGGGAAGAATACAGTAGTAATTGCAGGACCAACACACACAGTTCCCATTAAACCCGGTAAACGGGGCGAATACCGCTTGTATGTGACTATCGCGCTTTAAATAAAGGCTCCGTGAAATTCGCGGGAACTCTATTTAAAACATGGCGAGTCAGACCATGCAGATCCAAAGACATATATATAAACCACTTTCGACTTAGCCAATGGCTTTTGGAGTCATCCCATTCCCGAGCATGATTGGGACTATACAGCAATCACTTCCCCTCAGTGGAGTCCAATATTGCTGGACCAGATTGCCCCAAGGATGTTTGTAAATTCCCGCAGATTTTTTCGGCCCAAGTCCTACGCACTTTAGATTTTTCTAAGAAACGAACACATAATTGAATGCTATGTGGATGATATATTCATACTACTACCACGGCGACTCTAGATGATCATTTCAATTGTCTTCATAAAATACTCCAAGTCTTACGAAATTTGGGGGTACAGAGTAGGGCTCTAAAAAATCAGCAAAATCCAAGACAACTGTGAAGTTCTTGGGGATTGAGAATCGCCGAAGAAGGACGTGGCTTGACTTCCGCGTTTCAAAGAAAAAATTGTCAGAATTCAAATCACCCACTAACGTAAAACAATTGCAAAGCATTCTGGGATCCCTAAATTTCGCTAGAGGTTTCATTATAGGATACGCTGAGTTAGCAGCTCCCCTATACAGACAGATAGTAGCCCCAAACGAAAAGATTTGTATGAGGAACCAGAACACCGAGGAAGCACTAACCAAACTAGTTGAAACAATAGTTGAAAGCGCCTGGTTAGCCACACATACACCCGGTGCAACCATAGACCATAGAGGTTACTTTGATACTCTCAGACTCCTCTGGAACGTGGTATGCAAAGATGAAGGAAAGCTACCCCCTTCCAATACTATTCCATGAACTTCTCCACTACAGAATTAAAATTCCCAAAAATGCAAAGCCCTGACTGTCTTAACCACACGGGCTTTACACTTAAGAAGAGTACAATCCGAGGCTCCTATAAAAGTACTCACACATTTCCCCGGAACTAAATGAGTCAACCACCACCTAGGGAAAGCAGCATTGTCAGGGATCGCCGCTAGTCCACAACGTCCGATGGGACAAATGGGACATCATAAGGGCAGACCCGACTATCCTTGGCTAAAAGATCCCAGTGAAGAAATGAATACCTGGCTTTTACCCGAATTAGCCGATGAAGGAGAAAAACCCGATCGAGCAGACATGTCATATATTGCGACGGGTCATCTCAAGAAACTAAGAACCCTGATGGTTCTACAACCAGGAAAAGCAGGAGCTGGTATAGTTAAGGGTACCTGTGGGGACCGGAAGGTTTTATCCCAGACACCACGAAATCAGTCTTTTTAGGGACAGGTATGACGGCACAGTTAGCCGAATTGGAGGCCCTGACTGCCGCTCTAGAGCATGTAGCACCTGAGATAGAAGTAAAGCAATCTGGATTTGTTTTTTTATACCGACAGCAACTATTGCCATGGTGGCTGTATACGGATTGCGAAAAGACTGGGCGAATAATGGTTTAAAACAGCTAGAGGCAAAACCCATCCAGCATGGCTGGATGGTGGAAAAAGATAATGCATATCTAGAAAAAACATGATTGTAAAAACATGTACCTGCTCACCAAAAAACAGGTGAGCATGCCGTAGGAAAAAACATATATGGCCGATTCACTGGCTAAACAAGCACTTGGTACAAATCTGCTAGACACACAATTGTTAATATTGTAACACGCCAATCAATAAAAGATAACACGGATAAAGAGTTGATGGACCTGGTGGCTGGTAAGACCCTTCCAGGATATCCCAAATACTACTCGTACATATTAAGTCCTGACGGGACGGTCCGCTGCCTGAAAAAAGGAGGGACTAAAAGGGAAAATCATAATCCTAAAAAGACAGGCATCGGTACATCAGAGAAGCACATCAAAGATTGGGTGCAGCACATGGAGGAGCCAAAAACCACCTGTGCCCCACCTATCGCTTCAATGCTGGTGGCCATTTATGTTGTCTTTGACTGCCGAAAGTTTAAAGCCAACTGTGAAACCTGTATGAAACACGACAAAGGCGGGGGGGGGTAACTAGACCAGATACCCGAAACGGGAAAAACCCGAAGCCCCTATGAAGCAATGGCAAGTTTGACTTCATTGGTCCGTTGCCCGAATCCCGAGGGGGATCCTCCCTTTAAACCGTAAAAACAGGTACATACTTGTGTGTGTTGATGAATGTACATCTTACACTTGCCTATATCCCACTGCTAGTTGCACAGGTTCAGACGCTATCGACAGCTCTTGAGGAAGCGATAAAAATACTAGGTCCTCCCTTAATCATTTACCACTCAGACCAAGGTCCGGGCGCTTTGTAGGCATGGCCTACAGAGAATGGTGTAAATTTAAGGGAGTACGGATTTCCGAATACAGTACCCCTTGCCACCCGAATCAGCGGGAGTTGTGGAGAGGAAAAATCAGGACGTCAAGAGGGCCAATAGCTAAGATGTGTACTACCCGAAGCGGGATCATGGGTTTAGAGCTGTTAACTTGTACAAATGGCAGTCAACAACACACCCCCATACTGCGAACAGCGAAGGACCAAATAGAATATCACTCCATACTTTCTAATGTTTTAGTGTACAAATGAACACTAAACTAAGTATAGGAGACGAGCAAAGACGTTTGTCCCTTATGCAGGAATATAGGGAACTACGGCCACGGGAGTCGGTCTTATTTAAAGCAGAAAGAGGCCAACAGGGTCGAAGGAAAAATATATGGTTACCTAAAGTAGTGGTGATTGGATCGTTAAGTCAAGGACTAACTACTATACCAATGGTTAAATCAACTGAAACCTAAATTTGGCCTGCTCAACAGGTAATAGCTGTTGGGGAGCGACTGTAAACCTACCTTAGGAAAAGGTTAAACAACAGATCATATCGGGTTGACAACTGTAAACCCGTAAGTTAAAGACTTTATTTTTCCCTCCTATAAATGAGTTGGATAGATCATTAGAAGGAACCGCTGGAGGAACCGCTCCCGGAGGAAGAGGCAATGCTGAGTCAAAAACCCAGCAAGAAGTACAAGGAGACAGGCCTAATGACTAGGTCTATGGGCCGCGGCGATACCGTTAAAAAAAAACATGAACAAATCAAACCCACTAAAACAAAGAAAAAATAAAAAGGGGGGACGAGGTTCAATTAGTTATAGATCTCAGGATCAGGATATAAGGAAGGATGTTAAAGCTTCGTGGACGGAATACATGTAATTTCTGTTTGCATTCTTTTTCATTAATTATTTTCCCTCTCGGCGCAGGAGTGATCCTTTTAGATTAACCTAACTAGCTCCTCATGTCACCTCATGGAAAGTGGACCTTGGTTAAGAATAACTCCCTTACTTCAGGAATGGAACTAAGTAAATGGGGTATTGTAGCGAGGTTTAGGCCTAATCTTTGGTCCTAAGGGACAAATGATTGCCCTGACCGCATTAAACACTTCTCATAGGACAGCCCAAGACAAGGGTGGAAGTAGAACACTCCGGAAAGGGATGATTTGGAATTAAAGAGCCATATCCTTTCCGTTTTAAGACAAGGGAATATATTGGTACCTCTTACTCTAGATTACTATGGATTCCCAGGCCATGTTGGATGATATGGACTTCAATCGTAATGGGGCCGGGTACGGCCTTATCCTGGTTAGTGACTAGAACAGTTTTACAAAACCATGTTACAGAATCAGTCCCCAGATTACAGACCCCTCCATCTGGCAGGAAGAAGAAAATGAGTAAATACTGAGACTGTTATATCACCCAAATTAATACAACGGATTCGTCCAAAACTGTGACCAGGGCAGGACTGCACTTGGCCCTACAGGGATGTTAGTAACAGTGCCTTCCATGACTTAGCCAGCTATCACCCCATCCTGGTGTGGAGTGTCTTTGCAAATTGCCTCTCAGCTCAAAACCACCTAACCGAATACTCTTCGCAAGGATTGTTCCTATAACGATGGTTCCAAAGTGTTGGTTTTACCACAGAGAACGAAAGTAAGTAGGTCCAAGTGAAATACCTTACACATTCAATTTACCGCCAATACAGCCAGGATTCCATATGATTTGCAGTCCCAGAGTATACGGCCCGTGGTTCAGACGAACCAGGAATAAGGAGGGAGAAATTAGGAAAAAAATGGAACGAGACACAGATGGGGAGACATTTTTGCACCCATCGACCTTCCATATGTAACCTCCCTATATTTTCCTTATTAAACCAAACCAAAATTGGAAATTACACCTGTGTTAATGTCGCTAGAGTATACCCCCGGTAGATGTGGGGATATATGGGCCAAAGGAGAAGAGAAATGGCAGAGAATTGAATTCCCCTGGAAAACATAAGGATTACCCAGAGAAAAGAAAGGAGGTTTTCAAGGAAGGGAATACAACCAATGACCCCACCGGCGATACCAAGGCCGGTTTTCAAGAATGGAAATCGGTTTATCAACTGATACAAAATAATGAGACATGGCGAGGGTGGAGGGGTAAACGGTCCCTCATAAAGGAAGAAGTCCTCAAATTTAATTTTACAAGGACCCAATTTAAGGTCTATCTTAATTTACAAGCAAGACTTTTACACAACAACCGACAGATATTATCTGTTGGCTTGGGGTTATATGAAATGTACAAAACATAACAAGACAGCGTACTGTTGAACCTGCTACCGTGAAGTTCTTTGAATTACCTTCCCTTACAGGTGGTTACATTTTAAACACCTCGGGGGAAGAGTAAACTTAGACTTGCGGGTAAGATGATTTTCTTTATTTTTTCTGCTTCTACGCTTCTCCAGTATAAAAGGAAATGTATCCAGCAAGTTAAAAGATTCCCAATTGGAGACTGTTGAAATATTAAATAACATGAACAAAATACTCAGAGGAGCTCAAGAATAATCAGAAAACATCGTTGAGTTTACCAGGTTTTTACACAAATCGCAGGTAGAAAACTACTATGGAAACAATGAAGGCTCTAACCCATATAGACCAAGCCTTCACAAGGGAAAATCTTAAAAACCACGTTAGTGGCGCTAGCCGCACTTTTGAGAACCGGAAGGGTTAAACCTTCTTGGATCCCAAAACAGATTTTAAGCAAAAAAACGCTGGATTACTAGCACCCAGCTACTCGATTCATCCAGTCGTCTTTACTACATCAAACGAGATGGGGCACCTCCTACATTTAGGAGCCCCTCCTTAAAATTAACCCTAAACATTTTTAATCACTGTTCCTTGGATAACAGATACCACAGCTGCAAACTACTACACCCTCAGATTATATAATCCTGGTATAGTGCGTTGCCACCATTATTGGAACAAAGGCGTTGGAAAAAACAATCATCAAAGTCCCATATAAATATGGCCTGTTTGCGGAATAACACGCTCCAGGTATATCAGGGCATTCCACGCCAAGATAGGACAGGACTGACCCTTACAAATTTCGAGGAACAACTGAATGTATCTAATCATCATTGTCCCGTTATAGAGGAGAGAATAAATATACCTAAGATTCCTATATACTCTATGGGAAATGGTTCATACATAATTTCCAAAACTTCGCGTGGCTCCTGCAATGACTCCTGCAAAATTAGTGAGGGCACATACTTAGTCTCTTCTTTTGCACATGATAAAATCACTTGCTGTAACCATACAATATATGGTCAGCCACAGGAAAGGGAAATGATTTTTCACGTTCCTAGTAAAAGATCAGACCCTTCAAATCATTCTTTCCAAGCTCGGAGACATACTTGTCAACCTTGAGGACAATGAGTGATAGTTACCTATACAGATTGGGACATCAGTACCCAACTTAGGAACTGAGATCAAAAAGTTAGTAATATTGATACAAGTTATGGGAGACAGATTCAGGATGTTTTTGAGGCCCTGGCCGAAACTCTCAATAGGGATTTTACCAGAAGGATTAGCAGCCCTAGGAGGATTAATAGGAGGTCTCGGCAGCCTTATGGGTGATGTAATGAACTTCCTCGCCGACCTTGGGGTCTTGGCTCGTTATGCCAAATATGGATATACTGCGTAGTAGGCTTAGTCCTCTACCGCGTCTTGCGAACCTTTTTGTCTTCTAGAAACCCAAATGAGTTCTAACGAGGCAAAGGACCATACCGGGAGGCGATTTTAGAGGAACATTTAAAGGAAAATTTACAGGCACGCCCAGATCACGAGGAACAAATGGAACTAATTGCCAGATACAGGGCTGCCAGTTGTTTAAGCATGGAAAATATACATTTATTCTGCATTAACAGTCTCACCAAAACCTCAGATTTATCCATGAGATCAGCCCCTATATTAGGGGTCATCCTATCATTGAGCCTGACCCTCTTGCGGGAGATTTCACTTCAGAAACGTTTTCATCCGATGTAATCTATGCCACCAATGGTGTCCCGGTCATTGCCTCCTGAGTGGAGGTTATGCCAGACTCCCATTCCATAAAAATCACAAGAATCCTTGTGTGATCAGGCAGCAATATTATTCATCTTACGTTACCAACGAGGTTAACATGGCCACTGTGCCAAGGATGCCCATTATTCAATTTAAAAATTTTGAGGCAGATCTACACCCACGGGATCGCAACTCTTTCAGGGAGTGCCCGGCCCTGGTGGAAGGCTATGTGGAAGGGGTTTGCATGCAAAAAACAGGACGATTATTCAGCTTTTCACATGGTTCAGAAAACCGGAGCCTGTCAAAAGTAAAAAACGTCCCGGCTCCTTATCATAAATCAAAAGGAACTTGTCCTGAGAAACGTTCCAAACCTGAACGACGAAACACAAACCCTTAAACTTCCAAAGATTCCTCGTTACTAAAAGGTAAGAAATGGACCATAAGATGATGGCCATGGGATTTATCCTCAGTATTGTCTGGCCTGGCATTACAACTAATATACATGCTAAAGTTCCTTTACTCTAAATTACGACACAGACGGTGGCCTCTCGGACCTTTTCTAATCGCTCTCATATACCCAATTAGCATTGCAACAGTCCATTTGCAGAATGTTAGCCCAAGGAGGGGGAGAGGATTCCGACATCAAAACCACCACCGAAATTAGCAGTAACAACCACTGATGTCAAATACGAGTCATATACAGAGTTTAAAATTTTAACTTTCTTTTCAACGGATCATTTATTATTTGGGCTATCAACCTGCGACATTACAGATTCACTGACCCCAGGAAGGGGAGTGAACATCCCTTCTAAAGAAAAACACAAGGAAATTATCTTCTTTGTCTTTTATACATCTAACTATGACGCCATTACCTGTTTTTTTTGGTTTATTACACTTACACCCACCATTATTTTACATCTTAGGAGCCCTACTATTGATATTAGCAGTAGTAGATGCTTATGTCCTGTTTTCTATTACAGAACAGAGACCATGGATGACCGATAACAACAGAAATATAGATGGTGGTTAGTTTTAATCCTGTTATTATATACAACAGGATTGGTAGTCCAAGGAAAAACACCCTGGATAGGACAGGCTATATGCACCCTAGCTATTGTAGCTATAGTATTAGATTGTATATTTTGTTTACCTTTTCAGCTCTCTCTTCCGAAAGACAACCCCGGACTTCAATATACCAATTGTAAAACTATGTCATTCTCGAAAAATGCGTCAGTTGCAATATTGCAATATCTGACATATATTCCCAAACCCCGACAACGGGACCAATTCGAATACCCTTCGAAATATATTACCAAAACCTTCCGCATCTAGTGATCCTGACTAAACCAAAATGGTTAAATAAATAACGTCTGAGTATCCTAGTGATCCTGACTAAACCAAAATGGTTAAATAAATAACGTCTGAGTATCCTAGTGATCCTGACTTATGGTACAAACCACCGCAAACCAGATACCCATAACCCTAGTGGATGGGACCAGAACCACTTCTCCGACGACACCAACGAAGAGGAAAACTCTAAAGCTAAGGGTCCCAGTGAATTGACCCACCAGGTGTCGGGAATGGATGTTAAAGGGAAGACCAACTGAGATACTGGCTGATGAAATAGTGTGCTTGCCTGGTGCTCCACGGCAGCTATGGATCTCAGAAGAATATCCGAGGAAGAAACTTTCATAATCCCTGTCGAGCGTGACAGTGAAGGAGAGGATGCTGACTGGGGTCATCCATCCGATGAGTTGATTGTATCGTTTTTCGGACACAACTGTGATGACCCAGAAATGAAATAAAAACTATTGAGTAGCTAGACTCTCAATATTTTCGCCTTATACCCACGGACACATGCACGGCAGCTATGGATCTCAGAAGAATATCCCGAGGAAGAAACTTTCATAATCCCTGTCGAGCGTGACAGTGAAGGAGAGGATGCTGACTGGGGTCATCCATCCGATGAATTGATGTATCGTTTTTTCGGACACAACAGTGATGACCCAGAAATGAAATAAAAACTATTGAGTAGCTAGACTCTCAATATTTTCGCCTTATACCCACGGACACTTGAAAAAAAAGAAATTATTGCAAGAATATTAATCAACACAACTGAAAAGGTGCCGAAAATAAACCTCGAATCCAAAGCAAATCTTCAGAAAAAAAAATAAAAAAAATCAACGCTTCTTCTCTGAAGACGGAAAATTTATTGTAATCTGTTTGTAATACTTTGTTATTGTATTATGACTAAAAGTAATTTTTTGCTTTCAACCGCAAATCATCATGCGACAATTTAGAATAAGATGCTGTTTGTTGTGTATTGAAATAGTATTAATATTAATCTAAAAAATATACGAAGGATGTTTTCCTTGCTATGATATGCCTAGAGCAATTTTATTGTAATATGTTTGAGCATAAGATTATTATGTATGACTAGAAGGAAGAAGTTAGGCAGTCCACATCCCCGGACGCAGAGAATGGTTCACTCCAAGGAGGGGGTGTGACGGAAATCAAGGAATTGTAAACTTTGGAGGTGATTCATTTCTCTCAAAGTTAGACCTCCTGACCGATTGCCTCTCGCAAACCGCAAACAAACGTATTTAGCTGACAAAGCAGACGTGCAGTTAATTAGTGAAAATAAGTTAATTAGTGAAAATAAGTCAGCTGCTTTACAAAAGTAAACATGACCTTTGAAGCTATTTTGAGCTACGTTAATGAAATTAAGGACTAGTCACGAGGAGCCATCCTAATTGAGCAGTATAAATACTAGTGCTTTTCAAGCCTTGGAGAGATAGAGAGATGAAGAAAAGGAAGAAAAATGCGGCAGCGGCTTTCGACAGAGGTCTTCAGGAACATAACTACCTAGAGTAGTTCTTCCATGCTACACTCCTAGAGAAGGTAGTGAAGGCAAGTCCTGATGCAGGCAACCTAGTGTTATATTTATATTTACCCCGTACGGCTACCCTGCTCTCTGATATAGTCTCCTAGAGGGGATGAGGCTCGGTAAAAGTCGGGGATCTTTTTAACTAAAAAAGTGTGTTAAATTCACAGTGCTTTTAAACACTGTTTGTTAGGCTTCATACGGACATCTGAACGGTAAGATTTTTGATATATACAACGTACGATAATGTATGTAAAGTAAGGATGTGCGTATGAATTGTACCAACTGCTTGAGTTATTATACCTTTTGACAAATTGAATAAAAACCATTATTTGATTAAATTCAGTTTAACGCCCTGTCGTCATCTTACTACTTATAGTGTAGCAATAATATATAGGATATAAGTAAATGCGAGAGCAACATTTAACACTTAATAGCTTTTAAATTCCCGAGACGTCGACACGTATCAACGGCGAACGACCGACGACCCAGATCGGAATTAAGGTATTAGTTTATCTTTTGCACTTTCTATAATGAATACGGTCCTAGTTCTATTGACATAACTAACCCGGTATACAAGGAAAAAGGACTAGTCAAGATCCCGGGAAAAGGGGGAGTTAGTCTTAGTATTCTAGTGGGTTCCTTGTCAGATCTAGGATAATTGTATAAAATCTGTAGCATGGTCTCACTAGGGCACTGTACAACTGCTAAAGGACCTCTTTGCTCCTATTCTCAACTCCTCTTGTTATGAAGGCCAACATGCCATTAGCTTTTGTCACTGCCTGCTGTACCTGCATGCTTACTTTCAGTGAGTGATGAAGAAGCACCCCCAGATCTCTTTTTACTTCCCCTTTTCCCAACCTGACACCATTCAGATAATAATCTGCCATCCAGTTTTTGCTACCAAAATGGATAACTTCACATTTATCCACATTAAAACTGCATCTTCCATGCGTCTGCCCACTCACCCAAACTGTCCAAGTCGCCCAGCATCCTCCTCATAGTTCACACTGCCACCCCGCTTTGTGTCATGTTCAAATTTGTTCATGTTATTTTGAATCATTTCATCTAAATCATTGATGTATATTGTAAATAGCTGCGGTCCCAGCACCGAGCCTGCGGTACCCCACTAGTCACTGCCTGCCACTAAAGGGACCTGTTAACCCCTATTCTTTGTTTCCTGTCTGCCAACCAATTTTCTATCCATGTCAGTACTCTACCCCCAATGCCATGTGCTCTAATATTTCCCGCTAATCTCCCATGTGGGACCTTTACAAATGCTTTCTGAAAGTCGAGGTACACTACATCCACTGGCTCTCACTTGTCCATTTTCCTTGTTATATCATCAAGAAATTCCAGATGATTAGTCAAGCATGATTTCCCCATCGTAAATCCATGTGGACTTGGACCGATCCTGTAACTGCTATCCAAATGGGCCGCTAGTTCATCTTTTATGATTGACTCCCTCCAGCATCTTCCCCACCACCAATGTCAGGCTAACCTGTCTATAATTCCGTTTCCCCTCTCCTGCCCATCTTGAAAAGCGGGATAACATTAGCTACCCTCCAATCCACACGAACTGATCCTGATTCAAGAGAACATTGGAAAATGATCACCAATGCGTCGACGATTTCTAGAGCTTCTTCCTTAAGTACCCTGGGCTGCAGACCATCAGGTCCTGGGGATTTATCAGCCTTCAGTCTACGCAACACAATTTCCTGCCTAATGTGAATTTCCTTCAGTTCCTCCGTCATCCTAGATCCCCTGGCCACTAGTACATCAGGGAAATTGTTTGTGTCTTCCTTTGTGAAGATGGATCCAAAGTACTTGTTCAACTCGTCTGCCATTTCCTTGTTCCCCAGAATAAATTCACCTGTTTCAGTCTTCAGGGGTCCAACTTTAGTCTTAACAATTTGTTTCCTCTTCACATACCTAAGGAAGCTTTTACTATCCTCCTTTATGTTCTTGTCTAGCTTACCTTCGTACCTCATCTTTTCTCCCTGTACTGCCTTCTTAGTTATCTTCTGCTGCTCTTTAAAAGTATCCCAATCCTCTGGCTTCCCGCTCATCTTTGCTATATACTTCTCTTTTATTTTTATACTGTCCTTGACTTCCTTTGTCAGCCACTGTCGCCCCTTACTCTCCCTGGAATCTTTCTTTCTCTTTGGAATGAACTGATCCTAAGTTCCAATACTTACCGTAATATCTGATTTCCAACATTGCAATATTTTTGTTTCTGAAATTATGACTGGAGGCCATTCGCCATCCTAATCCCTCCACTCAACATGTTATCCCTTGCCACGCTTTGTTCCACCCCCCACCTATTTTCAAGCTTATGCCGCTACCCCCCCCCCCCCCCCTTTCTTCCCTTCCTCCCTCCCTGCTAAAGACAATTTGATTTTAAAAGACACAGGGATCTGCAGATATTGGTTCACAAAATAAAAGTGCTAGAGTAACTCGACCAGTCAAACAGGATCTCTGGAGAACATGGATTGACGTTTCAGGTCGGTACCCTTCTTCAGATCAATTGATTTTAACACCCGAGATACTCGGCGGGAGGGCAATGTACATTCGGAGAAGAGCAGCTGCAGGATTATCACCATTGGTCAGGTAGCATCTCTGGACTGCATTGGTCAGGTAGCATTTCTGGACTACATGGGCCAGGTTAGCATCTCTGGACAATATGGATAGGTAACATTAGACACAAAATGATGGAGTAACTCAGCGGGTCAGGCAACATCTCTGGAAAAAACTAATAGGAATGTTCATTTTCGCTGGAGATGCTGCCTGACCCACTGAGTTACCCTAATATTTTGTGTCTATCTTTGATACAAACCAACATCTGCAGTTCTTTCCTACACATGGCTAGGGGACATAGAAACATAGAAAATAGGTGCAGGAGTAGGCCATTCGGCCCTTCGAGCCTGCACCACCATTCAATATGATCATGGCTGATCATTCAACTCAGCATCCTGTACCTGCCTTCTCTCCATACCCCCTGATCCCTTTAGCCACAAGGGCCACATTTTCTATCCATGTCAGTACTCTAATGCCATGTGCTCTAATATTTCCCGCTAATCTTCAGGTTGAGACCCTTCTTCTGTCTGAAGAAACATTCCAACCCAAAACGTCACCTATCCATGTTCTCCAGCGATGCTGCTGGATCTGCTGTGTTATTCCAGCCCTTATGTCCATTAAGCCTTTCACCCTACAACTTTGCCTCTCGTGTTGGATATTTCCACCCAGGGGCTGGGGAAGGTTCTGACTGTCAAATTACTTTGGAGAGTGGGGCACTTGAGAGCCACACTCTGCCTGAAAGCACACAGTCGCATGCAATACTATGACTCTCAGAGCCCGAGTCTCAGTCCTTCTTCCCCTCCCTCTCAGTCAATAGACAATAGGTGCAGGAGTAGGCCATTCGGCACTTCGAGCCAGCACCGCCATTCAATGTGATCATTGCTAATCATCCCCAATCAGTACCCCGTTCCTGCCTTCTCCCCATAGCCCTGACTCCGCTATTTTTAAGAGCCCTATCTAGCTCTCTCTTGAAAGCATCCAGAGAACCTGCCTCCACCACCCTCTGAGGCAGAGAATTCCACAGACTCATCACTCTCTGTCAGAAAAAGTGTTTCCTCGTATCTGTTCTAAATGGCTTACTCCTTATTCTTAAACTGTGGCCCCTGGTTCTGGACTCCCCCAACATCGGGAACATGTTTCCTGCCTCTAGCGTGTCCAAACCCTTCACAATCTTATATGTTTCAATGAGATGCCCTCTCATCCTTAAACTCCAGAGTGTACAAGCCCAGCCGCTCCATTCTCTCAGCATATGACAGTCCTGCCATCCTGGGAATTAATCTTATAAACCTAGGCTGCACTCCCTCAATAGCAAGAATGTCTTCCTCAAATTAAGGGACCAAAATTGCACACAATACTCCAGGTGTGGTCTCACTAGGGCTCTGTACAACTGCAGAAGGACCTCTTTGCTCCTATATTCGATTCCTCTTGTTATAAAGGCCAACTTGCCATTTGCTTTCTTCACTGCCTGCTATATCTGCATGCTTACTTTCATAGACTGATGTACAAGGATCCCCAGATCCCATTGTACTTCCCCTTTTCCCAACTTGATGCTATTTAGATGTTTTTGATACCAAAGTGGATAACCTCACATTTATGGCATTAAACGTCATCTGCCATGCATCTGCCCACTCCCCCAACCTGTCCAAGTCACCCTGCATTCTCATAGCATCCTTCTCACAGTTCGCACTGCCACCCAGCTTTGTGCATCTGCAAATTTGCTAATGTTACTTTGAATCCCTTCATCCAAATCATTGATGGATATTATAAATAGCTGCGGTCCCAGCACCGAGCCTTGCGGTACCCCACTAGTCACTGCCTGCCATTCTGAAAAGGACCCGTTAATCCCTAGTCTTTATTTCCTGTCTGCCAACCACTTCTCTATCCATGTCAGCACTCTACGCCCAATAACATGTGCCCTCATTTTGCCCACTAATCTCCGATGTGGGTCCTTATCAAATGCTTTCTGAGAGTCCAGGTACACGACATCCACTGGCTCTCCCTTGTCCATTTTGCTAGTTACATCTTCAAAAAATTCCGGAAGATTAGTCAAGCGTGATTTCCCCTCCGTAAATCCATGCTGACTCGGACCGATCCTGTTACTGCTATCCAAATGTTCGGCTAGGTCATCTTTCATAATTGACTCCCTCTACCCCTCAGTCTGTTCCTTCCCGCTGCCCTCCTCAGCCATTCCTCTCTCCCCTCTGGCCCAGTCTCCCCTCCCACTCTCCCCCCATCCCTCTCTGTCTCAGTCCCTGCCCCCCCCCCCCCCTCTTTCTCTTAGTCTCTTTCTTTCTTTTTCTCTCTCTCAGTCCCTCTGCCCCGCCACGAAGTGCCCGCCATTACCATGATCGCTCGTCGTCCGCGTCACTGTTCGGCGCCGAGAGCTGACGTCAGCAAAGATACAGCGGGATGGGACGCGCGGCGCCGAGCAGCGACTTCCGCCCCCACTCCCTCCCTGCAGCGACTTCCGCCCCCACTCCCTCCCTGCAGCGACTTCCGCCCCCACTCCCTCCCTGCAGCGACTTCCGCCCCCAATCCCTCCCTGCAGCGACTTCCGCCCCTCCCTGCAGCAGCTTCCGGCCGCTGTCGAGCCGCTGGGAAGGAGCTGGCGAAGGAAGTGTCAGCGGCGAAGCTGGGCGTCGCTAGGCGCTTGCCAGCCTTTTAAACATGAAGGGGGGAAGAGTTACAGCTACAAGAAGTAAAATAGCGGCACCAAAAAAAGGGGAAGCTGAGATGGAAGGAGGGAGGTAGGTAGGAAATCTTGCAAGACTTAAATCCAGCGCTCGAGGTGGTGGTGGTGATGTTGTTTATTTGTTCTCTTTTGTCTTGTTTCTTTTGAACCAAATGTTTTATTTAAATCAGAATATAGACACGAAGAGCCGGGGCAACCTTGTACCTATCACTCCCGAAGTGTCCACCAGGGACTATGCTCAGCGGCTCAGGCAACATCTCTGGAGAGAAGGAATGGGTGATGTTTCGGTTCGAGACCGGCTCACTCTCAATCTGAAGAAGGGTCTCGACCCAAAATATCACCCATTCCTTCTCTCCAGAGATGTTGCCTGAGCCGCTGAGTTACTACCGCTTTTTGTGTCTATCTTCGGTTTAAACCGGCTTCTGTACTTCCCTCCTACATGTTTTTTTTTTAAATCAGCATTTTCTAAAACACAAAGCCGTGTAAGGATCTGGAGCAAGCTGCTTCAGCAAAGAATCAGCGCAGAGACAGTGGGTCTGATGAATCCCCGCCGTCACCATCGGCTGACTGTATGATATGCAAAACCTTTGTGAGCGCAGTGTGTGAGTTGGTGAAGGAAGAATGTCGTTGCAAAAGAAAAATGCATAGATGTGTCAACTTGGGTTGCACATGTTTAAAATGCAAAGGCGTTTGGAAGAACAAACAGGCTTGGCTGAGAAGAACAGTTGACCAGGCAGGGTACAAGGGGCAAGATATTCCTCGTCATTGTTGTAAATTATTAATGATTTCCTAGTTGAGTCGATGGGTAATTCGTTTCATTTCGTTTTCGTTTTCATTTTGAGGATCTCGCTTAGTTATTGATGGCAGAGTCAATCGGAAAAGGCATTTCTAAAATACAAGCTCTGAAAAGAACATTTACACCACGTCCTCTTGAACAATGAACCAATAGACGATTTTTTTGATGTAGAAACAACAAGGACTTGCAGGTGCTGGTTTATAAAAATGACACAAAGTGTGAGTTACTCGAACACTTTGTCTTTTTTTGTAAATGTACATTAAAAAAAATGTTTTAGGAGCTTTATGCTGGCAAATTCATATTTATTATCCATGGCTGTAGGGGGAGAACTCCTTCTGGTACCGGAAGAGAGAAGGTGGGTGACAGTGTGAAAGGGAGGGAAACATGGAATGCAAAGGTCCCCGGGTGTTGTGCCTCTTGAGAACAGGTTCACCTACTTAGAAGCTGTTGGGACAGAAGACATTAACACACTGAGTGGCGGACTGGCTTGCAAAGCAAAAAGTGCTGTTGAGCCAAAACCAAAGAGGCCGACGTCAAGCAACGCCTTGGTAGTTGGAGATTCCATTGTGAGAGGTATGGACAAGGGTTTCTGCGGCAACAGACGGGATTTGAGGTTGGTGTGCAGCCTCCCTGGTGCCAGGATCCAGGATGTCACGGACAGAGTGCAGAAAATCCTCAAGGGCGAAGGTGAACAGCCGGAAGTGGCAGTGCATGTCGGCACAAACTATGTGGGAAAGAAGGGTATGAATATTCTGCAGCGTGACTTTAGAGAGCTCGGAAAAATGTTGAAAAGCAGGACCTCCAGGGTGGTTATCTCCAGTTTGCTTCCAGTTCCTTGTGCTGGCGAGAGCAGGAACGGAGATACAGGACCTGAATGTGTGGCTGAGGAACTGGTGCAGGGGGCAGGGATTTGGATTCTTAGACCACTGGGGTCTGTTTTGGAGTAAGGGGGAACTGTACAAAAGGGACGGATTGCACCTTAACTGGTGGGGGACCAGCATTCTGGCAGGCAGGTTTGCCACTGCTACACGGGTGGTTTTAAACTGAATAAGGGGGGGTGGGGTGTCAAATGAGATAGTCAAGGACTGAGGTAAAGGGAAAGAGCAAAGGGATAGTTAATGACCCCCAGAATTAATGGGAAATGAAGCTCACAAAGGGATAGGAGAGTATGGCCAAGTGTAATAGGGATTGATGTGAAAGGTGAGATGCGTAAGGATTTAAAAGTATTGTATATGAATGTGCGAAGTATAAGAGGTGAGGTAGATGAGCTTGAGGCTCAGTTAGAGGTTGGTAGATATGACAATGTGGAGATTAGTGAGACGTGGCTGCAGGAGGAT
Organism: Okamejei kenojei; assembly: GCA_035221665.1. Lineage (NCBI taxonomy): Eukaryota > Metazoa > Chordata > Chondrichthyes > Rajiformes > Rajidae > Okamejei > Okamejei kenojei. The sequence continues at coordinate 14,694,360 of CM069139.1, read as the reverse complement.
CAGGCCTGGATCTGCTGTGAGGGATGGAATTCAGTCCCTTGCGAGGGAAGACATAGGGACTGACGAGGTAGAGTCACTGTGGATTGAGTTGAGGAATTGTAAAGGCAAGAAGACACTAATTGGTGTTATCTACAGACCCCCAAATAGTAGCACGGATGTAGGGTTTAAGTTGCAGCAGGAGTTAAAACTGGCATGTAACAAAGGTAATGCCAATGTGGTGATGGAGGATTTCAATATGCAGGTAGACCGGGAAAATCAGGTTGGTTCAGGACCCAAAGAAAGAGAGTTTGTAGAGCGCCTCCGAGATGGATTCTTAGAGCAGCTTGTAATGGAGCCGACCAGAGAGAAGGCAATTCTGGATTTAGTGTAGTCCAATGAACCAGATTTGATAAGAGAACTCGAGGTAAAGGAACCGCTTGGAGGTAGTGATCATAATATGATTAGTTTTAATCTGAAATTTGAGAAGGAGAAGGTTAAATCGGAAGTGTCAGTGTTGCAGTTGAACAAGGGGGACTATGAAGGCAAGAGAGAGGAGCTGGCCAAGGTAGACTGCAAAGGGATCCTAGCAGGAATGATGGTGAAACAGCAATGGCAGGAATTTCTGGGCATAATCCGGAAGACGCAGGATCATTTCATTCCAAAAAGGAAGAAAGATTCTAAGGGGAGTAGGAGGCAACCGTGGCTGACAAGATAAGTTAGGGATAGAATAAAACTAAAAGAAAAGATGTATAACACAGCAAAGAGTAGCCAGAAACCAGAGGATTGGGGACCTTTCATAGGAAGTTTCACAGAAGGAAACAAAACGGGCAATACGGGCTGAAAAGATGAAGTACGAGGGGAAGCTGGCCAGGAATATAAAGAAGGACAGTAAAAGCTTCTTTAGGTATGCTAAGGGAAAAAGAGTAGCAAAGGTAAATGTGGGTCCCTTGAAGGCAAACGCGGGTGAAATTATTATGGGTAACAAGTAAATGGCAGAAGAGTTGAACAGGTACGTCAGATTCGTCTTCACTAAGGAAGACACAAACAATCTCCCAGATGTACTGGAGGGCAGTGGCGGCCAATTCACTGGATGAACTTAAAAGAGAGTTAGATAGAGCTCTGTGGGCTAGTGGAATCAAGAGATATGCGGAGAAGGCAGGCACGGGTTATTGATTGGAGACACCATGATCACAATGAATGATGGTGCTTGCTCGAAGGGCCAAATGGCCTCCTCCTGCACATATTTTCTATGTTTCTATGTCTATGACAGCCTTCATTTGCGGCGAGAAAGGGACAGTCTTGGGTTTTGATCATAGGTAAACAATGACCTTGATTAAGACTATTTTAATTTAGAATTAGCATCAAGAACTTATCCTGTCTGTTGACTCTGGGCCTAGGTACATTAATTGGACCATACAATTCTCCATCGGGTCACTGATTTCTGTTTTTTTGCACACAGAAGAGTACAAATAAAATCCTGATCTTAGTACTGTAGGATTTTCAGAAGATCTAATCAGGGCAGATATTTCTCTGCATTACCCAAGTACCTTGGTGGCTGGGAGTTGAAACAGGCAATTTTAATTTTGGATCACTAACTAATATAATACCAGATAAATCCAACCTTGTAATTCTTTTATAATGCTGTACGACACTAATTTTCATGTATTTATTTTGTTTCTTTCCCTTCTCAAAGAATGGAGTTCCTCTCAGAAATAACTCGGACAATGAAATTGAAATCATGATTTGCTCACGTGTGGCTTTGGGAGTGAATGTTGTTACCAGTCTAACACAGCAGTTGTGATATTCTCAATGTTTTAACTGAATTCTGAAACTTGTGATTCATTATACATGCTGATTTGCAGTGGTCAGATGGACATGTATCTTGACATTCCTGCTCTCCTTTTGTTTTTGGGTGCTGGCCTGGGAACTGAGATGGAAGAAACAGATTAAAGAATGGCTCAGTGCTAACAACCTTCTTGAATACAAAGTCTTATTTGAAGGTAAGACACAGTGGCAGTTTTCAGTGATACATGAATAAGAAAAATCTACATAAGCTAGCAATCTAAAATAATACAGAAAATCCTGGAAACAATCACCAGATCAGGGTGGCATCTATGGGGAGAGAAATTTAGTTCATTGTCAGGTTGATGACCTTTCATTTATCCTGAAATGTTAACTTTGAGCCTTTCAGTGTTCAGAGAGGTTTGACTTAACGAGAGATTTCTTCATACTGAGCTTCATCATACACGTAACAGCATCCTTGTGTAGTTGATATACCCCGAACTGACTTTATAATTGAGATCATTAGTCCAGTTATAAAGTTTTAGATGACTTTCTTGGGGAGATGAAGACATTTTAAAATAAAACCTCTGAAAACGAAGCATTGTAGCTCGTAATACTGTTGATGTGCATTTATTTATAGTTATTTAACATAGAACTATGTCTGTGACCACGTTCCAAGTTAGGTACAAGTCTCTCACACGTGTAAGGGGGCCTAAACCCCTCCTGCTGAACTACACATTGAGAATAGTTGGCCTTGTGAGCATTGCATCAAAATCTGCACACTGATTTACTCTTTTTTTTCCCCAATATAGAAATGTAGAAACATAGAAAATAACTGCAGGAGTAGGCCCTTCGGCCCTTCGAGTCTGCACCACCATTCAATATGATCATGGCTGATCATCCAACTCAGTATCCTGTACCTGCCTTCTCTCCATACCCCCTGATCCCTTTAGCCACAAGGGCCACATCTAACTGCCTCTAAAATATAGCCGATGAACTGGCCTCAATTACCTTCTGTGGTTCCAGAAGAATTCCAGAGACTCACCACTCTCACCACATGTTTGCTGTTTAAATAAATACGGCCATTGATTCCAACCAAGGCATTGTAGGGTTTCCTATTGCCAACTGTTTGAAAAAGATATACAGCTGCTTTGGTGCTGTCATCATAATACATCAGTTTTCAACCAATTCTCAACATTGTTGGGCATCCGGGACAGTGTTTGAAACCGTGAACCAGAGGTAGGGCATGCAACTGCAGATGTTTCTTCTATTAAGGGCTGATTTGTTCAGTTTGCCATTTTTTATGCCTCTTGAATCCCCTTAGCAAATAGGTTAGTACACATCTTAGTTTTGATTTTTTTAACTAACCTGGTCTCAGCAGCTTTGGAGGGTGAATTCCACATTTCCACTACCATTCGGATGAAGAAATATTTCTGAATATCACCCTTAAACAATCACCTCTCACTTTCAGGTCTTTTGTGTCATCTCAGTTTGATCACTCTCACCTTTGAAAGTCAAGGAGCATAAGCCACAATCATGCAGTGTGTCCTTGCAATTTATCCGTTTATCATTATGATGAATTTCCATTAGTCCTCTCCCCAGGTCACTGTCGTCTTCTTGAGTTGCAATACTCAGAAGTGAGAGAGTCGCTTCAAGAAACTCTTGCTTTCCCTCTCTCTCCATCCCTTCCCAGTTCTCTGACCAGTCTTACTGTCTTCGACTCCATTTTATCTCTGCTTGCTTTGTTGTTACCTTCTCCCAGCTAACAATAATCTATTCTGCATTTTCCTTGATCTCCATTCCCTTTGCCCTGTTTTCATACTTTCACACTTCCTTATCTATCTATCTCCTCCCCCTTGACGTCAGTCTGAAGAAGGGTCTCGACCCGAAATGTCACCCATTCCTTCTCTCCAGAGATGCTGCCTGTCCTGCTGAGTTACTCCAGCATTCTGTGTCTTACCCAGAAGTGAGAGGTTTGTTCCAAATATACTCTGTCTAGAATTGTATCTAATTCTTATATTGGGGTAATAATAGTAGATAGAGGCAAGGGGTAATCGTAGGTAGCGGGTAATAATAATGATAGAAAGAGGACAGAATATCAAACTAAATGTGTGGACTAAGATAAAGATTAATTTTTTTACGTGCATTGAACGTGTTTACTCAAAGTAGTCGAATCAAAATTGGGTGGTGGGGAGGGAGAAAGTTGAGATTAGGTTCTAATACAGAGATGGAATGTGATGGTGAAGAATATATTTTGAGACGTATTCCATATTTATGGTTCCTAAATTCCTTCAGCACAACCTGTGGGGTCTAAAAAAGTGTCCTGACCCGAAACATCACCCATCGATTTTCTCCACAGATGCTTCCTGACCCGTTGAGTCACTCCAGAACTTTGTGTCTTTCTTTGGGCCAATACGTTTTGCTGCCCAGATATGAGCTTTATAATCTGACCAGTTTACATTTCTGGTTTATCTTTATTGGTCTTTTAGCTACCTCTTGAAAAAATGCTGTACACTACTGATATTAGCATTTCTAACAGGGTTTTGAGTTTATTTTGTCTAAATATTTTTGTGCAACTCCTTGGGATCTTTCTACTTTACTAAAATACTAAATAAAATGAAAGTTATTAATCAGTTTTCATATGTCTCCAGTTTTCCAATACTTTATGTAGTTCAGTGATTTTTATGTAATTTAAATGTTATTACTCTGGTTGTTGCACCGCGGACAAATTTAAGCTATTGGACATCCAATATCTAAAGCATGTGTGTTGCAGTGGAAAATCGCCATGACTAGAATGTGCTAAGGAGTGAAATGTTGCGTCAATCCTGTGAGTTGTTTATCAGGTGTTTTGAACGCTAATCTTTGAACTTCGGATTTGAAAACTAAGATCAAAGTCACATTTTAAAAACATTTTGACGTCGTACTTTCGGTCAGTCGATGTGCCTTATTTTTTATTTGGGGTGTATGCAGTGCCACAGTGGCATTTTTCCAAGGTCACCGTTGATGCAACAAAGAGAACAGGGCAGGCAGCCAAATTTTCAGGTGCAACCGGCTGTGTCTATTTTATCCAACTGGCAGGAATTCATTATGGAAATTGTGTGGATATACCTCAATATTTTCTATTTCCCTCATGCAGAGATGCACCTGACTTCTGCTTGCTAAATTTGAAAACTGATTTGATTGCAAGAGAGAATTTGCAAGTAGCTTATCACGATACAATTGATTTTTAGCACGGCGCATGTTTATCTCATAAAAAAATTAAGATTATTGTATCCATATTTAGGCTTTGCTTGATTGCAAGTCATTGACTTCCCAGTAGATAGTTACAGAATAGAATATGTTGTCCTAATTGCCTATGGATAATCTGTGAAACGGGGTCAAACCGCAGGCAGTTGGAAAATTACAGCTATGTGCTGATCACAACGACAATAATGAGACAAATGTGATGCTTTTTTGCTGAAGTTGCTATATTTGAAATGCCCTTTAATAAGGAAAAATGGCTTGTATTATACAGTTCCTTTCATAGCACAGTCAGAAAATTCTTTATAACTAATGAAATACATTTAAGTGTACATTGTTACTCTGTTTTGCACACCTCTGCAAAACACTGATTCATTATATTGCGCTTAGTCCTGGAGTCTGAACACTAATAGGCACATAACCATTTGAAGATATTCACTTGGGCCATGCACAGCTGTTCTGGAAAGCTGGCACAAACCTCTGCCCTCTCCACTGCTAGCTGTCAGGCTTGTTGTCATAGCAAAATCTCTGGAGTGTGAGAACTGTGCAGGCAAATAAAGAGACCTGAAACCCACAGCTCCCTTGGTGGTGACGAGGGAGGCTGTGGGAGCGGGGCAGTCTGTTAAATACCTGTACTGAGGAAAGGCCTATATTCACCCTGCCAGCCAGAATACTGTCAGCCCCACATGCCAGCAATGAGCAGCCCACCAGCGGCTCCAATCTGACCAGCTCCATCGCTCATTGATATTTCTGCAGGTTGCCACAGTTCCGTAGTGTGTGGTAATGAGATCACAGTTTCATAACTGTATGAGTGCTTGCAGGAGGCAGGGTTTCACACCAGCTTCCTTGCACAGTGGTGCTGTTAGTAATGCATCTGTAATGCTAAAAAGACACCACTGAGTACTGAGTCCAATATTATTCTCACTCATGGGAATGTACCTTGACAACTAAGTGTATTTGTTGTTACAAAGGAAATGTTTTTATTTAATGTTTAATTGTTATAATCATTCTGTGACCATTCATGTGAACAGTTGGTGTGTCTTTTCTATCGTAACCTTTTTTTTTTTACTGTCAAGGCAATTGCATGAGAAGGCAAAGGATCAGCTTTTCAAATGCTCTTCCCATTTATTTTGCAATTGACTCTTGGGAGTTCAATGTCCTTCTCATTCAGAACTCCTCTTGACCTTGTTTTTAGAAGCATTTTAAATCACATAAAATGCAACTAAAGTTCTGAAAAGAAAGTACAGCGACCCCATTACAATACTGTCCTACATTAAAGATCTGTGCCACTATTGTTTGATAATGCCAAGCAATCCAATTTATATTTACATGAAATAATCCAACTTGACTGACTGTCCATCATGAGCTGTTCCGAATGTAAAAATAAAATGCATATATGAGATGCTTGACTATTACTTCTTGGACAAAGATATGGGATGAGTAATAAATAGCACTGTAGAAACAAGGTACTGCAGATGGTGGATATTACACAAAAGGATACAAAGGGCTGGAGTAACTCAGTGGGTCAGGCAGCATCTCTGGAGAACATGGATTGGAGATGTTTTGGATTGAGACCGACCATGGAAGGGGTAAAGAAAGCTGGAAGAGGGGAGAGTCAAGACAAAGTGTGGTAAGTAATAGGTGGGTGCAAGTGAGGGGGGTTTTGATGTTTGGAACAAATGCCTATCAACCCCCCCCCCCCCTTGCTGTGTCAAGCTATTACCTGCCACACTTTGTCCTGCTACTCCTTTCTCCTAGCGTTCTTCTCCTCACTGCTATCAGTCTGAAGAAGGATCTTGACCACAAACATCACGTATCATATGTTCTCCAGAGATGTCACCTGACCTGCTGAGCTACTTTGTGTCCAATGTATAAATGTTTTTGGTGAGAATGTCTTGTTTTTTTGCATTCTTTTTGCTGTCTTGTGGAATTTGGGTAATAAAATAATAATACTCTGTCTGATCAACCAAAAAAAACACTTCTTTGGGTTGTGGAGGTTAAGCACAGCACTGGAGGAAACTTACAGGTTCATAGGGAGTTCAAGTTCAAGTTCACATTTATTGTCACATGCACTAATTAAGGTACAGTGATATTTGAGTTACCATGCAGCCATACAATTAAAAGAACACAACACACAATAGAATTTAACATTAACATCCATCACTGTGAGGAAGGCAATAACGTTCAGTCAGTCTTCCTTCTTGATGTAAAGAGGATGTAAATGCCACACAGATAGAATCAAACACCCTTAACTGGATGTGCAGGACAGGGTTGATCTTCCAGGTCAATTTGAATGTAGTCTTTTTTTATCAACATTACCAGCAATTTTATCAATGTTTTGTCTAATGTCTTGTTTTTTGCAGTCTTTGCACACTTGTAGGATTTGTGTAGTCTATGTATACTTTTTTTTTGAATGTTGCCTAAGTCTATGTGACTGTGCTTACTGTAACTCACTGCACTAGTGTATATGTCAATAAACTCAACTTGACGATAGCAACTTTGTACATATTCATTAACTTTGATAGTTCAGGGATAGTTTTCACAGCGGTAACTAATGTTTAATAATGTTAATTACAGTTATTATTTCAATTTAATGCCCAAGGTGGATTTATCAAATTAAGTCAGCGTTGACCTACTTTTGATAACACTTCATATATATTTCAATAAGAACATTATGCCTGCTGCGCTGGATGTTGAAAATGTAGTAATGGGTCAGAACTAAGATTAGCTAAATCCTCTCTCTATATGTGGTGCAGCTGGTAGAGCTGCTGCTTTACAGTACCAGAAACCTAGGTTCCATCCTGACCTGGGGTGCTGTCCATGTGGAGTTCTCGTATTCCAATGGCTTGTAGTTTAATTGGCCTCTGTGATTTGGATGAGATGGTGAGATAATAGTAAGATTAAACGAGAACTCACCTGTTCGAAGTTTGATCGTTATTTTACGAGGAGTTACGATGAGGGATTACGTGAAGAAGAGCCCGCCTCACGCTGGTAACGGCATACTTCAAAGCAACGGCATGAAAAACACAGAACACCAAAGCCGGAGTAACATAGTAAGGCTCATAAAAAGACTTAGAACCACCATTTGATCATTTATTTTACGAGGGTGGGAGTGGAGGGCACGTAATCCCTCATCGTAACTCCTCGTAAAATAACGATCAAACTTCGAACAGGTGAGTTCTCGTTTAATCTTACTATTTTACTTCGGAGTCACGTGAGTGACTACGTGAAGAGTTTTAAAGCTTTCTGTGTTTTTTATGTCGTAGAATTAATCCGTACGACAGTCCGGCTAAGTAAACACATACATGAGAAAGCACACAAATGTTAGATCTTTTCACAATTAAGTTTTTTAATGGCTGAAAAGACCATATAATACCCTCCTTATATTTGAGGGAAAAATGATTACAAGTGACAAAAGATATCAGTGACTACACAACTGATTATAGCAATTAATAGCAAACAAAGCAGGTGATTATAGTGCTCCCAACACCGCGTGTCCAAAGCTTGTCATAGTGTGAACAGGTTTGTTGTAGAACTTTGAAAAAGTTTCTTCTTTACTCCACCCTGCGATTTTTTAAAAATATGCTCGAGAGGTACGTCCCGCCCCTTCGCCGCGGACGTAGCTGCCGCCCTGGTGGAGTGAGATTTGAAGACATCAGTGTCTACTCCCGCTAAAACCAACACCTGTTTCAAACCATTTTGAGATAGTTTGAACTGAAGCTTTTGTGTGTGGCTTTTTGTGCGTAAGCAGCAATGTCTTTTCGTTTCCTCGAAAAGTGTCCGTTACTTTAATACATTGGTTCAAATGTCTAACCACACACAAAGCAAGCTCAATATGAAAAGCTTGAAAGGTTACCTTTGTTCCAGATCTCCCTGGTCTACTTTGTTTGATCAGATCGTAAACATAGAATACAACGTTATCTGTAGTCACATGCATACAGTCTAAACGCAACATTTGTAAAGTTTGCACTCTTTGGGCTGAGACCAGTGACATTAACATGACCAATTTCAATGTTAACCTATCCAATGACAACCCTTCAATTGGCGTCCATTCTCTAAGTAGAGCAAGTACTATGCTCACATCCCAAATCTCTGTATATCTAGGTTTTGGCGGATTCATGTGAAAAATTCCTTTCATGAATCGTGATATTAATGGATGCGACCCAATTGATTTCTCACCAGTCATAAGTCCTAAATAGGACGACAAGACACTGCGTGCAGTGTTAATGGCACTGTAACTTAAATGTTGGCCAAAGCGCAAATTGGCAAGGAATTCCAAAACATGAGTAACATTCACATAATCATCAGAAAAATTTTGACTGTGTGCAAAATTCTTCCTATTTCTTAATATGTGTCATATATTGTTTCTGTGTGCTATCTCGCCATGATGTGCCAATAACTGTCAAGTTTGGTCCGACAATCCCAGTTCCTGTAGTGGTCTGGTCAAAACCTGCAGATTAACAATTTCATATATGCATATAATGGGTAATCTTCATTTGTTACTGGATTAGTCAAGATATCACTACAGTTAAGAATCTGCATATACGGTTCTTTAATCATATTCAGCATAACTGGGAACCAAGGTTGAGTTGGCCAATTTGGCCCTACCAACAATCCGGAAGCTGAATCTTGCTCTATTTTCTTCAAGCATCTCTGGATCAGAGCAAATGGTGGAAAAGCATAAAAGAACATTTTTCCCCAGTGTAATAAAAATGCATCTACTGCAACTGCGTCCGGATCGTGTTCCCAAGACACATAATGAGGCAAGTGATGATTAAGCCTGGATGCAAACAAATCAATTTCTGGCAACCCAAATCGTCGAACAATATTCTTAAATATTGGTGGCTTAAACATCCATTTCGTATTATCTTTAAAAATCCTGGACCTTTCATCTGCTACCACATTGTCTTTACCTGGAGTATAGCTTACTGCAATCCATATCTGCCGACCAATACACCATTGCCATATCTCATTGACCAGACAATCACATGATACTGATCCAACTCTCCCATGTGATTAATGTAAACCACAGCTGTTTTATTGTGTAATTGTATTAACACATGCAGACCTTGTTTAGCACAACAATATGCTTTAAGCCCATAAAAGGCCCCCAATAACTCCCAATAGTTAATACCATACTCTTGGAGAAACACTTGTTCTTCAGTTTTCCATCTACCTCCACAACTGGAGGATAAATCTGTGGCCCCCCATCCGAGAGCACTAGCATCTGTATGTAAAACCATTTCAGGCTGTTTTAATCATAATATTTATTAGCAGCTTGTGGGACATTTTCCTTTTTTAACCCACCATTGTAAATTCCAATACAGCTTCTTTTGTTAATTACATAGGCCTGTCAAATGGCCTGCCTTCTCTTTGAGAGCTTGTATCTTGTACCTTCGAAGATATCAATAAATGTAATGAACCAAATTCTACTGCAGGAAAATGCTGCTAGCAGTTCACCAATGGTTGTCACCATTTCTCGGATGGAAGGATAAGGTTTTGAATGAGATAATGACAAGTTACCAAAATATCATCGACTTTAACTGTTGGTAAAGGTATTAACATAGTCACTGAGTTAATTACAAACCCCAAAAGTAAATTGTTTGTGCTGGCTGCAGCTGGGGCTTAATTAGATGAATTAAGAACCTTAGCTTACCACAAAGCTTTAGTAACTGAAACTGAGTCCTCAGCTGACTCCTGATAATCACTAATGACCAGAAATGTCATTGAGATAAGCCATAATGATGTGCATTTTGTGCTCTAATTGGGCTAAACTGGTTTCAACAGTTTCGTAAAGAGTAAAAAGCTGAACTCAGTCCATTTGGCAAAGCTTAACTGCCATAATTGTCACAACCAATTAAAATTTAAGTACTACCGAAACCTGATGCATAGGTACAGAATAATAGGCGTCTTTTCATCAATCTTAGCCATATAACAACCTGCTGAATTAAATATTTTGCAGTATTCAATGACTCCATTTGAACATGTTTGTATTCTACAAACTTATTTAGACCTGTAAGGTCCAGAATACTTCTGCAACCATCATCTGTAATGCCTTCTAACATTAAAGACAAATTTATGCTTGTGTTCAAAATCTTTTCCATTACCTCTTTTCCGGATAATTAGGCAATGTGAACATAAATCTCTGCTTTTTCAATTGCAGAAAACACGAAACATAAGCAGGTTTATTCTGTACAGGAGGATTAACCTCTTTTTTTTTTTTTTTTTAAAAGTAATAGTATTTAATGAAACTGCTCGTAATATACTGATCAAAAATAATAGTAAGCCAGTCTTAATAAACTTTTTGTAATCTCCCTCTAACTGGAGATTAATCCGCAGTTTCTTTAAGCAGGGAACAAGTCTTTAATTCCTCTGCATATGAGCGTGGTGGTCTCCTTATCCCCTGAATTCGGGTAAGTATTTGGTTGTGCAATACAATAAAACTTCCTTGACATATTTCTGCCTCTATTTCCAATATCAAATCCCCTTCTGGGCGAAAATACCTTTTCGTCCAAAGACGAAGGTTTCATGCAGCTAAAATATTTAGCTTTTCATCCAATTTCAATAAATTAGGCAGATTATTCCAAACAGATAACCAAGAGCTTAAACACCACTTGCTCGACACAGGTATGCAACCTTGGGTGAAAAATGGGCCAAATAGCCATTTATATTATATAAAATTTCATAGAAAGAATTGCACAATAGCGTCTTTATTTTATGTTTTCCTTTCATCTGCCCAAAAGCCATAATAGCAGCAGAATAATTTGTGAAGGTTTTTTAAACCTCACTATTTGACGCTCTCATATTTGGAGTCATGGATGCCCATATTAACGGATAAACCGTAGGCTCTTCCAATGAGGCACAATTTCCTGTGCTGTGCAATTTTAATATTTCAATCATCACAAAATCATGAAGTTGGTGAGATACCATATATATATGTTGGCAGCTAGGATTTCTTCCATAGCCTCACCACTTCCTTCATATATAGCAAAACCTTTTGCTATTCCAGGCATCTTTGGCCTCTTTTCATATTTTTTCATTTTATTTTTATTTTTATTTTGTGGTGTGCTTTCAAAATGCAAATCACCATCAACAGGGTCTGCCTTCTGCAGCCCTAAATCAATTGGGATTTCATCCCATGAGACTTCTTCCGGCCCAAATCCTGGGTCCGGAGTTCCAACTTCCAATTAGGCCCATGGCCATATTCAGAATAATTAAACCCCTCAGGGCTAATTTTAGGAACCTTCAGGGTACTTTGACCCTAGTCTCATAATTATTTGGAGAACTTTCTCCATATGCTCCATAATCAGTTCCACATAGTTTACTTATCTGGAGGACTTTTCAATGTCAGAGTCATCAGAACCACGGGCCTCTCAGATTTTTTATTTTATTTTATTTTCCATTTTTCATATTCGGGAGCATTTCTCTCCGTGGTTATCATTTTGTAAACTAATTCGCTAACGGGTATATCTGCGGCCACCGGTATCGGAACCGGCTCCGCACTAGCTTTCCCGTATATTTATTTTTCACCCCAGGAAGCATTTAACCCGCGAATATAAGTTTACTTCATCATCTGTGCTTAACCAGCACTAATATGACTCTGACCTGATTTAATATATTTCCTATACTGCTGGACCTACCCAGCGCCCGCTAAGAAATCCCAACTTTACTGTTCTTACCTGCGGGCCGTTCCGACCGCTGCGAGGAGCTGCTCCTTACTGCAGCTCCACCTTCTGCCGTCAGCGTCGACGTCATGCCGTTACCAGCGTGAGGCGGGGGCTCTTCTTCACGTAGTCACTCACGTGACTCCGAAGTAAAATAGAACTAGTTGATGATCAGCGAGGACTCGGTGGGTTAAGTGGCATGGTTCCATGCTGTATGACTCTCCTTTTTTTGTAAAATATTTTTATTAGAAGTAAATACATATTAAGAAGGAATAACATAAAATCAAAAAAATAAAAAAACATTATTCGTCTCATACATTCTTAATATTTTTAAAGTTTACAGTCGTTCTTATTTATACTTCTATATTTTTTATTATTTTATAACAGAAAGAAAATAGTAAAGAGAAATAATAAAAAGAAATAAAATAGAAGTAGAAAATCGATGTATGAGTGGAGTATAAAGCAAGATATTCTTCATTGGAGATATATGCGTGGTCTATTGTATATAGTTCTTCATCCATTCCTTCAGTCAGGCCCTCGAACTGGACCTCCTTGACCCTTTAAGTATTCAATAAATGGAGACCATATTCCTCTGAATTGATCTAGCTGGTCCAAAAGGACAAGTCTTAGTCTTTCCAGATGAAGTGTCTCCGACATTTCTGTAATCCACATTTTGATTGTGGGGGATGTAGGACCTTTCCAAAATCTTAGTATTAGTTTTTTACCGATTATTAAACTATAACCAATAAAAATTATTTGCTGTGTTGTTAGTAGATGATTCGTTTCTATTATTCCTAATATAATTAATTTTGAGTCTGGGGTCAAATTTGCATTAACTACTTTCGAAATTATGTTAAAACATTTTATCCAAAAATTAGTAATTTTTATACATTTTGTGAATGAATGCGTTAGATTAGCTTCCAAATGCTGACATTTGTCACATATAACAGAAACATTTGAAAAAATTCTGTTTAATTTGGATTTCGAAAAGTGTAATCTATGTAAAACTTTAAATTGTATCAGGGAATGTCTGGCGTTTAATGAGCAGTGGTGTATATGTTGTAAACTTTCATTCCATACTTCTACACTGTTTGTTTGTCCTAATTCGTTTTCCCATGCTTGCCTATAAATTTCCGAGTTTGGTAAATCATTTTCGAATAAAATATTATAAATATATGATATTAATTTTTCTGTATTCGGATATTTACTTAGACATTCATCTAAAATGTCTGTCTTTCTATTTCTAAAATCCTGTGTGTTTGATTTAACATAGTCTTTAATTTGTAAATATCTAAAGTAGTCTTTTGAGTGTAATCCATAATTTTGTTGTAATTCCTGAAATGAAAGGAATAAATTTTCCCTATAGAGATCACCCATCTTATTTATTCCATAGTTCTTCCATTTTAAAAAACCTTTATCCATCATTGAAGGTTTAAAAGTGATGTTATTTGCAATGGGAAGAGCCAGTGGTATACTTTCTAATTTTAATGTTTTCTTTAATTGTTTCCAAATACGTATGCCACTATGCCATTGGATTTCCTCTATAACTTTTTTTACATATTTTAGTATTAGCAAATAAAATCGAGCTAATTTCAAAAGGTGAACAATCTTCCTTTTCCATTTTTAACCAGTTTGGTTGTTTATCTACTTCTTCCAACCAATATTTCATATTTTTAATATTAACTGCCCAATAATAAAACATAAAATTAGGCAATGCAAAACCTCCATTTATTTTTGATTTACATAGATATTTTTTATTTGTTCTATGGCTCTTATAATCCTAAATAAAGTTGTTAACTATAGAGTCCACTTTCTTAAAACAATTTTTAGGAAGATATATCGGGATCAGTTGAAACAGGTATAGTAATTGCGGAAAAAAAATCATTTTTATCGCATTAATTCTACCTAGCATTGAAATAGGTAATGTTTTCCAATATAGGATATTCTTAAGTAGTTTATTCAATAGGGGTGGGAAATTAGATTTAAATAAAGGATCATATATTTTTGTTACATGAATTCCAAGATATTTGATTTTTTGATTTGCTGTCTTAAAAGGATATTGTTGTAATATATGTGAGTTGTTTCCCATTATTGGCATAAGTTCACTTTTATTCCAATTAATTCTGTATCCTGAAATCAATCCAAATTGAGTTATTAAATGTAATGTTAGGAATACTAATTTCCGGCTTTGCAATATAAAGTAATACATCATCTGCGTATAAAGAGATTTTATTTTCAGTTTCTTTGGTTTCTCACCCATATATTTCAGGATGTAATCTGACGCGCTGAGCTAATGGTTCAATTGCCAGTGCGAACAGTAGTGGAGATAAAGGACAACCTTGTCTACAGCCACGGAATAAATTAAATTTAGTTGTTAACATTTGATTTATTAATATTCTAGCTGTTGGCTTGGTATATAGTAGCTTAGCCCATGTTATAAATTTCTTTCCCAACTGAAAAGTTTTCATAACCGAAAATAAATAACACCATTCAATCTGATCGAAAGCTTTCTCTGCATCCAACGAAATAATAGATAGATCTTTATTAATGTTTCTTTTCGAGTATATAATATTGAATAATCTTCTCAGGTTGTTTGAGGAGTATCGTTTTGGTATAAATCCTGTTTGGTCTGAATGAATTACTTTATTAATCACTGTATTTAGTCTTTGAGCTAGTATTTTAGTTAATATTTTTTGATCAGTATTTAAAAGAGCTGTAGCTCTATACGACCCTGGATCATCCAGATTTTTATCTAATTTAGGTATAAGTGTTATAATAGATTCATTTAATGTTTCTGGTAACTTCTGTTGTGCATAAATGTGTTCATAAAGTGTCTTCAAACGTGGAGCTATCATATCATAGAATGTTTTATAAAATTCCGATCCAATACCTTCCGGTCCTGGAGTTTTACCATTTTTTAATGACCAAATAGCTTCTTCGATTTCTTTAGTAGTTATTTCAGCGTTGAGTGATTCTCTATTTTCTGAATCCAGTCCTTTTAGATTACAATTTTTTTTAAATGTTTCTACTCCTATTCGATTTCCTGTCATTTTGGCTGAATATAAATTTTTATAATATTGCAAAAATCTCTCATTTATATCTTTAGTTTGTACTAATAATTCCCCTTTTAAGTCTGATTTAATCCTATGGATTTTTCTCCTTCCAATTTTCGTAATTGACGAGCCAATAATTGGTTTATCTCCAAATTCAAATTGTATTTGTTTAGTATATTGGTATAGTTTTACAACTTGGTCTGACTGTATTTTATTTAATTTATATTTCAATGCAAAGATTTTATTATGTTTTATTATGGTTGGGTTAACAGCGTTTTCTGTATCTAATTGTTTGATCTCCTTTTCCAATGCCTGTTGTTCCCTCCGATTCTCTTTATTATAAAATGCTTGAGAGGATATCATAATTCCCCGAAGATACGCTTTAAAAGTTTCCCATAATAGGGACGAAGATATTTCTGGCGTATCATTTATTTCAAAGAAAATCTTGATCTGTTTTGTGATGTATTCTTGAGTTATTTTGTCTTTTAAAATTTGTGGTTAAATCTCCAATGTCCCTGTTTTTCCATTTTACCAGTTATTTTCATCATAAAAGTTAAAGGTGCGTGGTCTGAAGTTATAATATTATGATATTTTGAATTATAAGTGAATGGGATAAGTTTTAAATCTACCAAAAAATAATCTATTCTTGAATAAGTTTTATGTACAGGTGAGTATAATGAGTATTCCCGTCCAGCATGGTTTTGCATTCTCCAAATCTTTTATATTACTAGTATCTATATATGAATTTATTAGATCACTGGAATGCGATTTATTAGATCACTGGAATGCGATTTAAATGACTCTCCTAAATAAAATTGATCGCTACTTCCCAAACACCCATGATTGAAGTGGTATAGATTAGATTATGTTATTGTCATATACACCTGGGTGCAATGAAATTGAGTGTTCCCATGAAGATCCAGACCATATAATCCATTTTTTGGTTTGTAATTTTTCCGATGCATTCAATTCTGATGAAATATCAACCTGCAACATTAACAGTTTTCCATCATTCAGGACTCAGTATTTCCTGATGAAGTAGCAATTCATTAGTACCTCTGTGGAAACGACGAATTGCAGATGCTGGTTAATACACAAAATACACAAATCACTTGCACGTCTTCCAATTTAGTGTATTTCATTTAGTGTTCACCTTGGAGGAACCAAATGCAGATTGGACGATATTTTTGCAATGCACCTGTATTGGGTCTGTAGAAGTGACCTGGAGCTTCTGGTTGTAGCCCATTTTGATTCTCCATCTCAGTGCCACACTGACCTATCTGTCTATGCCCCCTGCACTATCGCAACAAAACGCAATGCAAGCTTGAAGAGCAATATCCAATTTTCTAGCCTTCAATATCAAATTCTCCAAATTTAGGTAACTTGCTTATACTTTCTGTCTGAAAAATGTATTTTCTGTTGCCATACATCTGTGATCGTGACTCCGTTTTTCTTTCAACCACATAGGCATGTCGCACAGCCCTGCTGTTGGTATAACATAACATTTATTATACTTCAACTGTCACATGTACCCGTTTGCTGGCACTCTTTTTTGTTTTCCCCTTTTTGTTCTACTCTTCGATCCCCTATCTTCGGTTTAACTGGACGTTAAAGGGCCTGTCCCACTTGCGCGACCTTTTCGGTGACTGCCGGCACCCGTCATAGGTCTCATGCTGTAACATGTTGAAAATTCAGCTGCAACCAGAAAGACGCTATGACACTTTGGGTGACTAGGAGACCTCTCACGACCATGCAGGCGACCCCCTGGAGACACCCCGCAACATGTCGCCAGGACCTGCTGAGTGTTTCCATCATTTTCTATTTTTATTTATGATATCTAGCATTTGTAATGTTTATTTTGCTTTTTCCTTCAGTGTTTTTGTGCATTATATATTATATGGGCCTTTATTTTACTGGTATTGCTATTGATGATCTGGTTCTATTCCAAGAGGAAAAAACTCAGCCCATTGCTTTTTTTATTTGCAGATGTGCATAGTTTAGAGGAGTATTAATACCTGGAAATTCTGTGGACGACAGTGTGATTCAAGAGTCAAAAGCTGTCCAACGCCGGCTGTTAAAGAAGTTAACACTGCAGAAGTGGCTGTGTGCACAGGGTTTGGAAGATTATCACCACGTATGTTTTAAAAGAAAATTACAATGCTGAATTTCCTTCTTTCTTGGATATATGATGCTGGTGTGGCTGGATAAAGCAAGTCTAATTAGGAATGAGGGCTCATCTATAAATTGTATCCCAAAAGCAACATACAAGAAGCATAAACAAAATTATCTAGCCTTCACTCCCCACCTGACTCATCTGCCAATCTACCCATCCTTATCTGGATTTACCTATCACTTGCCAACTCTTCCTCCATCCCTTCCCCTCACCTCTTTCTACCAGCGATCTCCTCTCTATTTTAGCCTTGAAGTAGTGCCCCAATCCAAAACATTGTCTGTCCAGCCCAGAGATGTTGCCTGACCTGATTCTCCAGCAGTTTGGTTTTTTTGTTGCTCATGTTTCCAGGATATGCAGCCTTTTGTGTCTGCAAACAAAATTTTACATTATTTTCTCCCTCTGCCGGATTTACAAAGTGTTGGGTTTGTGAGCCATTTGCACAATCTAGTAAAAGCTCACTATCAAGGTGGATAGATGTTGGGGTGAGTATTGGGCATGATCTAGAATAGTTCTACCTATTTTATTTCAATCTCTAATTTATATTTCAGCATGCAACTTCTGATATATTTTAACCGGATGTAATTACAATTTTACTAATGTCACATTTTCTAGCTGAGCTGTTTCTTCATTTACATTTGGGAAAATGAATGAATTTGATCGCAATAATTGTCAGAATTGATCTTCAGAAAGATTTATGTAAAAAAATAGGTGTCAGAGAAGGTTTACCGGTCTAATATCTGAAACGGGCAAGTTGTCTTGTAAGGTTAGACAGGCGGGTGTGTATGCACTGGACTTTAATAGGGAAACATTTGAACGATATGATATGCTGAAGGATAGGATTGGGTGGATGTGGCAAAGATGTTTTCTATTTCAGGAGATTCTAGAATTAAGGGTAACTGTTTTTGAAATTAAGGGCTTGCGCATCAAAGGCAGAGATAAAGCAGTTTTTATTCGCTCCAGTGTTTGGAACTCTTCCCCATTGAGAACTGGAACCAGGGTTTTTCTATATATTTAAGGAAAGGTCGATAGAATCTTCACAAAAAGGTAAAATGCTTCCACAGGCATGTGGGAATGTAGAAATGGAGTCACAATCTGAGCAATGGTGGTGATATTTCTAAACGGCAGAGCAGCTTTGAGGATCTGAAGGCTTACTCCTAATTTGTAATTTTTCTATATTGATGTCTGAGGGAAGTATTCAGCTGCGATATGTACAGTTCAGAAGGAATGCATTCAGCCTGTGTGACATCTGATATGTGTTTGATGCAGTAATAACCTTGCAATTATTTTTTAGTCCTTTTAAAGGTCAAACAAATTGTTGAATCTTAACATAGGAAGCTTTGTGGATCCAGGCCAAGGCATTGAATTTAACTGGACTGTCACTGCAAATAATCAATGAATCTAAACACAGCGGTGCCATTAGTAGAGCCATTGACACACCTGGCCTTGGGTGCTGCCTGTGCAGAAGTTTGCACATTCACCCTATGACTGCATGGGTTTCCTCTGGGTGCTCCTGTTTCAATAGACAGTATTGTAAACAATATTCCTCTCACATTGCTAAGATGTACTAGTTGGTATGTTAATTGGCCACTGTAAATTGCCCCTAGTGTGTAAGTGAGTAATAGAATCTGGTGGAGTTAATGGAGAATAATCAAGATTTCTTCAAAACCTGGTTGATGATTGGTGTGGACTCAATTAGCCGAAGGCCCTGTTTCCATGCTGTATTACTCAGACTACTTCGTCACCGAGACAGAGTTTTCATAGGGTAACAATTTATTTTTGTCAAAGTTGAATGAATGAATGAATAAGTTTATAGGCCAAGTATGTACACATACAAGAAATTTGCCTTGGTGCTCTGCTCGCATGTAACACCATGACATACAGTAAACAATTAAGAATAAAACATAAAACATTAAGAATAAAACATTATAGTCGTGTCGATGTTTACACTGATTCTGGTTTTAATAAATGTTTAAGAAGGAACTGCAGATGTTGGAAAAGCGAAAGTAGTCATAAATGCTGGTGAAACTCAGACTGAAGAAGGGTCTCGACCCGAAACAGTGCTGGCTCGAAGGGCCGAATGGCCACCTCCTGCACCTATTTTCTATGAAACGTCACCTATTCCTTCACTCCACAGATGCTGCCTCACCCGCTGAGTTTCTCTAGCATTTTTGTCTTTCCTGGTTTTAATAAATGGTTCCTGGGTAAATTAAAAAATAACTGACCTGGGAATATGTCACGTTCTTAGAAGAAATGGGAAATGGCCATTCTGGTAAAAAATGCATTAAGTTGTAAAATTATAACAAATAATGCTCGCAATACTTTGGAGAAAGGCAGAGGACAAAAAGGCCAATCTAATTTGCCATTTCACCTCCTCCCACACCCTAAATCCCCATCTCCCCAATCCGTAGGCTAATATTTTGATAGAATTTTATTCCAAATGTCAACTTTCCCTCAATCCCTATTCTGTCCCAAAATGACGACAGAACCATCCCATTGCTTTAGTACCCAAGGGGATTAATTTTACTAGGTTGACAATGTAGCTATAATTACTCTGCAGTGCAGTTAACTTTTTTCTTCTGCCATGGTAGCAACTGGAAAGATAAGGTTTTCAATAGTTCGGTGTTTTGTTTCTTATCTTTACCATTTTTCCTTGTTTAGCTATCACATTTACTCACTACAACATAATCCAGTTGCTTCTTGAATAGTCTAACATAGTTCCAATTACTCTACTAGGTAGCTGATCAATGTCTTAAGACTTAATAAAACTATACCTAACATAAGCTTAGATCATGGATTTATTCACCTTATTTTGCTTTGCAATTCACTTCTGCCAAATGCTACATAATAGTTCTTGTAAAGTTTATTATTCTTTTTTTATTATTGTTTAAAGTTGGAGTTAACAATACCTTAAGAAAGTGTATGCTAATTCCCTGCTCTCTGCCAAAGCTGTTGTAGCCTCAGCATTCTAATAAATGCATTAGTGTTCGAGATAGGTTGCATTTTTAATTGACACCAGTCACATATCAGCTTTCCAATTCCTTGTGTCCATACAGTTTGAAATCACTAGGAATCATCAGCAACGTAACTGATCTGCTCCAGTTTGGCGACCAGTCACAGGAAACTCACTGACTGGGGCTACTTCTACGTTGATTACCACAAGTTTGGAAGGAAGGTCCTCAAGGGGACACGTGGAGTGGGAGCACGGTTAGGTTTGTTCATAACTTGACCCAAAGGCACAGAATTGAAAAGTGGTCCATGGGTATGTGAAAATGTTGTACTTTATTTAGAGAAAAACTATTCATATACATTTCCATTTACCCCCAGTTTAGGGAAGTTTGTGTCCTTAATTCTGACTCTTTTCCCACAGTGGGAGCAGTGTTTTTTGCCTCTAGCATCACATTTTGCACTGTAAGAAGAGACCTGATGATTGTCGTCATTGGTGAGTACAATTTAAATTCCTTCCGTAGATTTCTAAATTTGAGCACTTAAGCTGTTTTATGGTATTATTAAAGGAATTGTCAATCAAGCATGATGAAGAAACTGATTTTATGCACATTTCTTGAATGCAAATATTATCCTTTCACTGCTTTTTAAGTCGTTCCCTGTATTCCTGGAGGAAGTTGCTGTAATTTCTGTTTGACTTTACTTGTTAAAAGTCCAAGCACTTTACTCCAATAGTGGCGTAGCACTGTCAATGGATACCCTGAGCTAGGTTTCATTGCAACCTATTAATGGCAGTAAAGGAGATTTGTGAGTTGCTCTAAAATTGCTAATAGAAGACCTATAAAAATTGAGAATAGACACGAATTGAGAGTAGCTCAGCGGGGCCGGCAGCATCTCCAGAGAGAATGAATTGGTGAAGTTTCGGGTCGAAACCCTTCTTCAGTCTGAAGATGGGTCTCGTCCAGAAACATCACCCATTCCTTCTCTCCAGATACTCCATCATCTTGTGCCTATCTTCGATTTAAACACAGCATCAGCAGTTCTTTCTTATAAAAATTGAGAGCCTCATTTACAAGATTCACAGAACGAGGTTTTGTTTGCAAGGCTTTCCTGTGTATCGCTACACTGAAACTGGTAGTGTTGCCGTTAGATAACGTTTTGTGGTTATTATCGCCGTTGGCAATCAACCCAGCAAATGTGGTGTTTGAATCGAGCATATACATAGAAACATAGAAATTAGGTGCAGGAGCAGGCCATTCGGCCCTTCGAGCCTGCACCGCCATTCAATATGATCATGGCTGATCATCCAACTCAGTATCCTGTACCTACCTTCTCTCCATCCCCCCTGATCCCTTCAGCCACACGGGCCACATCCAACTCCCTCTTAAATATGGCCAACGAACTGGCCTCAACTACCTTCTGTGGCAGAGAATTCCACAGATTCACCACTCTCTGTGTGAAAATTTGAGGGGACACACTGCAGTGCCTACAACACTTACAGCTACTGGGCAGTATGCTATAGTGATGTGAGGCGTATACAACAGTGCTCCCAGGTTATCGTGTGGGGACAGGTTGCGTAGAACGTAATCTCTCAAAGGAGTAATGGTGCTTCAGTGTAGACTCTGAAATTTTGGAATACGTTTTTGGCAACGTGTGACCACTGTGCCTGTTCCTCAGAAGATAAAGCACATGAGGTCTTTGAGCATGGTTGTCTTTCCTTATGGGCAGTAAACATTGCAACATGGCAATCCTAGGGCTCGGAAGTTGTAAATGATTGTCCTCCGCAGGCAAGACTTGCAAGACAACATAAAAGCCAAAAAACAGCAACAAACCTGAAATATAAACAGAAAATGCTGAAGAAACGCAACAAACAGATGGCATCTGCAGAGAAGTGAACTCTGCTTTTCTTCACAGATGCTTCTTGACCTGCTGGGTAACTCCCAGATTTTCTGTTTTCATGGTAGCAAAGGCAAATGAATGAAGATATATCTGAGGAGACCACAAGTCTGTGAGCACAAGTTGGACTATATCCAGTTAAGCATCACAATTTTAAGGGAAAGGGGATCTGTAAAACCGTATTATTTTACAAGTAAGAGCTGAAGATGTCAGATGGGTGAGATTGGAAGTCTCTCTGCAGATTAATTTTGCTCGTTGCACTGATGTTTGGGAGGAGTTTTCATGTTCATCCTGAGACCGCATGGGTTTCCTCCAGGTGCTCTGGTATTCTCTCGCATATCAAAGAAGCACATAAGTTTTACCTAATAAAAGTGGTTGGCAGGAGAATCTCAAGGAGTCGACAGACATGAGGGGGAATAGGTTACAGGAAAACTAAGTGAAGTGATGCAACTGATGGGAAATGCTCTGAGGCCTAACTTCGACTCAGTGCATGATTTCTTTATTCTTGTGCAGGTGGGATTGCAGTTTCCATCGTAGCTTTCTTCTTTACCGTGAAGTTTCTGTACGAACTCGTGGCCCGGGTAATTAATTTTCTTCAGAATGACCACAGAGGGCGGCAGGCGAACCGAACCATTTATGACTATGTCCGTGGAAACTACCTGGATCCGAGGTCATGCCTGGTCACCTGGGATTGGAAGGACCCTCAGGAAGTAGGGCGCATCTTGACCTTTAGAATACATGTGCGTAAAACAAAATAGTATTTTTTGCTTTTAAAACGACTGAAAAGCTTTTTTTTTTTGTAGTTTATTTGTTTTATACTTGAGGGGTTTAATTATAGTCGGCAATGATAAAAGTACACAGTTTTAATTACAAATGTGAATGTTAGGATTTATAATGAAAGGCAATTATTGCAAAAATAAATCAAAGGCCTTGTGAACAAAAGCATGCACATATCTAAAAGCAGATGCCTAAATAGAGATCTGTAGCAATGGTAACTGTTTTTTTGTTAATTTGGAATATCTGAGTGGTGTAAAGCTAGTTGGACTTGTAACTGTGCAGCACATAGCTACATCTTCTCAAACCCTTTCAAAGGATTTCAGAGTTAACCGGATAATGTTGTACAGGAGGATCCACCATAACAATGGAGGATTATTTAACCTGTGTTAATACTTTAAAGAATGCTATTGACAGTATGTTAGAAGTACAATGTTATATGCCATTCACCTCTTCATGTCCACTTGAACCACAGGAAGGGGCAGATTTGGCCTCAAAATAAGGATTTACGTGAAGAATTATCCTTTGAAAGTGACACCTCATTCTTGAGTCTGATTTGAATATGTACTTGTCTTGTAAAGACACAAAATGCTGAAGTGCGTCAGCCGGTCAGGCAGCATCCCTGGAGAACATGGATAGGTGACGTTTTGGGTTGGGACCCTTCCTCAGACTGATTGCAGGGGTGCAGGAAAGAAAGCTAGACTAGTTGTAAGGCAGGACAAAGCATGGGAGGTCATAAAAGCAGAAACAAACTGGAACTGTGGAACAGCACTTGTGAGGAGAGCAGCAGTTCACCATCTAGAAATGTATTCCCAGGTATTATGCATTGTAATTTGTGAAAAAGTTAGATAATGCTATATCTATGGAAATTAGATTCAGACACAGATTGCAATGCAGTGTGACTGTTATATTTAGGAGTTGAATTTCTCAGCAAACAATTTATCAGTCAGATAAAAGGTCATTGAGCTGGAAATAAGGTGTAGTTGAAAGCTGCATTTCTTTGCATGTAATTGCACGCTGATCAAAGGCTAACCTGTTCCATGTGAGAGAAATGCAGGTATTTTGTTACATTGGTTTTCAAGGCGAATCCAGTCGTGCCCTTTGCAACATAAATGAGGTTCTGTAAGTGAGATTTAGAAGTAGGGAGCATTCCCATTCTTCTTTTAAATCTGGAAAACCGTTCTACTTAATTATGAAAGTAGTCTCGATTGAGCCCAGGTTGGGGATTTTGGGTAAAATACAGATCATTTCTTCACTCCGAGTGCATTGTGGTCTTAACAATATCCAGGTGATTTTCCCAATAGTGGAAGGAGCAGACTGTCTCTGTTTCCTATCCTCAACCTGAGGCCATTGAGCTAAATGTTCAATGCTGCCTTAGTCAAGTCAAACTTATAATTAAATGTGCTCAGAAGCAGACCATTGTATTTTAAAAGGGGAATTATTATTTTTATTGAAATTAAAATCAACAGCGAGACTAAATTGGACTATACATTCCTTTAAACTTTGATACACATGTGAAATACATCTTCATTAATGAAAAGGATGTTTTTATTGAAAGATGTCTGTGATCAGCTTGTTGCAATCTTTGTGGTGCTTGTTTATGCTCAATTGAAAGAAGCTAATCTTATTTATCTTCTGCTCTGCTTTATCTTTTCACCATCACGGAAGTGTATAATCTGGAGGTGTATTAACACATTATTTACCAGTGTAAATATTTTTCTTATTGCCCTGTATAGTTGTTCTATAAGAATGGGCAACCATTCCCTGCGCATCGCCCAGTGGGTTTACGAATTCACATCTCACACATGGAACTGGGGATAGATGTGCCTATTACACAGGAAGTGCTTCAGGCACAAAATAATAATATGGTGAAGGTGAGCTTCACAGTGAGGAAGGCAGGAAGGTATGAAGTCATAGTCAAACTTGGAGGACTGAATGTGGCTTACAGCCCATACTACAAAACATTTCAACCTGGTAGGTGTGAATGTGTGTATGTTTTACTAAAGTTTAGATTTACCTGTTTGCTTTGTCTCTCAGTTAATCTGACAACAGTAGGCAACAATTATTGCAGTAGGAACAAGATCCTTGCTCAGGGCTCCATAAATTAGTAATAAAAAGCAAAATGTCACAGTTGCTGAACCTGGTGGAAATATTCTGATGGCTAATTGTGGAAGAAGTCGCAATACGGTTTATCTTTCAGTTCGATGCTCAGTTCTGATTGAAGGTCACTCACCCGATCATGAATGTTATCTCTCTCCACAGTTATTACCTGAATATTTACAATATTTTCTGGTTTTACACCATTTGTAAGTGTGAAGTTATCCAAATGTGGTAGCTAAAAATAAATCTAAATGCCTTATCCTCTATTTTTCTCTGTGTCTGACAGTGGGGATGGGCAATATGGGGAAAGCTTGACCTTTATTTAGTCCTTCTACGTGGCATATTGAATTGCAGAATCAGTGGAGGTAGTGATGAAATAGCAATTTCTTTCTTTGCCGATTACTAGA
Source organism: Okamejei kenojei (assembly GCA_035221665.1). NCBI lineage: Eukaryota > Metazoa > Chordata > Chondrichthyes > Rajiformes > Rajidae > Okamejei > Okamejei kenojei. The sequence goes on along the minus strand of CM069139.1, from coordinate 14,668,349 downwards.
ATGCCCTGCCCCGTTCAGGTCCATTGTAAACAACAAATGTTCAAACACAGGAGCAGTTTATTCATGCTTGTATTTCTGTTACTGTTTTGTCCTGATGATTTTAGTCATTTATTTGAAAGTTAATGTTTATAGTATAATTTCACCTTGTCTGCACTAAGACAATTCTCAAAAATTGCAGTTTAATATATATAATTAACAACAATATCTCTATAATGAGATTTCCTTGTAAAAAAATTAACAATTGATAAACTAACATGAGGTGAAATACCTATGCTGAAATACCTAAAACCCACAAGTTGTTAACGTCTTTTTTTTCTAGTTTGACAATCAGTAAGAAAGCAAGAGAAAATGACTGTCATAAAGTTCCAATAAAGCTTTGATTTTTAAGGCCATTCTTTTCTGCTATCCGATTTCAAATTGAAACGATTTTGAAAAAATCAGTCCTTAATCCATAAATTGGACACATAAGAAGGAGGCCTTGGGGGTTACCCACTATGGTATCCCCACCCCGAGCCCTCCACAACCCTCCTGCTCTCTTCTGTTCTTGGTTCAAGGTTGCCAGCCATTGCAATTCTCCTTTCCATTGCCATATCACTTGTCTGTCCTTAGCCTCTTCCTTTGCCAGTGTGAGGCACACGCAAAATGGAAGAACAACACCTGATATTCCACTTGCCTACAATCCAAAGGCACGAACATTGAGTTCTCCCAATTTCAGGTAACACCCCGCCCAATCCCCTCACTTTTCTTTCCGAGCTATCTATGTCCTCTTGCCATCCCAGTGGAGGTTGCCTGTATTTGACCTGCAATTCAATTTGCAAGTGCAAAAACATTTAATTCTCTTTTCTCAATAATCAAAATGAAAGCTATTTTCTCCTCCATTTATAGGAATAGTGTTTCCAGCAAAAACAAAAATCCTTTACCACTTCTCCACTCTGGTATTGACAAGTGGGCAGGAACACACATTGCAGATCGCCCCTCGCGACGAATATGATAATCCAACAAGTAATGCCCTGGCCATTGTTGATCAAGATAATTACAGGGTGCAGATAAAAGAGGTGAGTGACTACATCATAGGAAAATAAGAAATAGTTGGAATAAAATAACAAATTATGCCTTGATGTAACTGTTTAAATTATTCCTGGAAAGTTGCTTCCTGTAATAAACAGAAAATTTCAGAAACTCGGCCAAAATTCCAGATAAATTGAAGTAACTAGTATTATCTGAATGGGTAGCACACAAAGTGATATTTTATAGTGATTTCTGATTTTAAGCCGATGATTTACAAATCCTTGCATTCATAAGAATTCAAAGCACTTATTCGGATCATCAAAATCATGCAAATTAAAAATGGGCTATAAGTTAGTTCGTTCCCAACCTTTGGTACTTCCAGTGGTCATCTTAATACCTTTTGAATACAGGTTTCTGCCCCCACTACCCTTTCAAACAGTGAGTTTCAGATTTTCAATCCTCATTGAGTGAAAACCCATTTCCTCAAATTCCCTCTAACCTTTTCTCAAATTAATTTAAATCTATGCCCCCTTGTTATTTTAAGGTAATATTGATCCAAGTGTCCGTTAATGTCTATGCTATCAGTTCTACTATGTGGTAGATAGCAGGTTAGACAGTTAGACTACCATTGTGTTACACCAGGTTGTTAGGATGTAGCAAATGACACCAAAATTAGTGGTGTACTGGGTGGTGAGGAAGACTAAATTTATGAAAGGATCTGAATCAACTAGGGAAGTGGGCCAAGGAATGGCAGATGGAATTTAGCCCTGACGAGTGTGAGGTGCTGTGTTTTGGTAAGTGAAACCATGGCAGCACTTGCACAGTAAATGGTAGGGCCCTGGTGAGTGTTGTGTGAGTGTTCCTTTAGCCACGTCCATACCTAACTCTTAAATATAGCCAATGAACTGGCCTCAACTACCTTCTGTGGCAGAGAATTCCAGAGACTCACACCTCTCTGTGTGACAAATGTTTTCCTCATCTCGGTCCTAACGTAATTCCCCCTTTTCCTTAAACTGTGACCCCTTGTTCTGGACCTCCCCAACATCGGGAACAATCTTCCTGCATCTAGCCGGTCCAACCCCTTAAGAATTTTGTAAGTTTCTATAACATCCCCCCTCAATCTTCTAAATTCTAGTGAGTACAGTTGTGGTACATATGACAGTATCCCATGAACCTACGCTGCACTCCCTCAATAACAAGAATGTCCTTCCTCAAATTTGGAGACCACAACTGCACACAATACACCAGGTATGGTCTCACTAGGGCTCTGTACAACTGTAGAAATACCTTGTTGCTCCTATATTATGAAGGCCAACATGCCATTAGCTTTCTTCACTGATGAAGAAGCTATTTAGTGTGCTTGGCTTCAATGGTAAGGGTATTGAGTACAGGAGTTGAACTACTGCTGAACCACATTTGGAGCATGATGTGCAGTTCTGGTCACCCCGGCCTAGGAAAGATGTCATTAAGCTGGAAAGGGTGCAAACAATAATCATCAGAATGTTACCAGGACTGGGAGGGGAGGGGGGACTCAAGTTATAAGGAGAGGCTGGATGGGCTGGGGCTTTTTTCCCTGGAGCACAGAAGTCAGGTATACAAAATCATGAGAAGCATAGGTGAATGCTCAGTCTTTTTTGCCAGGGAAGGGCCATCCAGAACTAGAGGGCATAGATTTAAGGTGAGAAATAAAAGAAACTTGAAAGACAATTTTTTCATGCACATGGTGGTGCCTAAATGGATGAAGCTTCCAGAGTGGATTATCGAGGCAGCTACAATGTTTAAAATACACCTAGACAAGTGTATGGATAGAAAAAGGTTTAGACGGCTAGAGGCCAAATATGGGCAAATGGGACTAGCCCAGGTATAAAATCAGATTGGCATAGATGAGTTGGGCAGAGGGTCTGTTTCCATGATGTATAACTCCATGACTTTATTAAATGTTGGATGTATATGGAGACCAGCCCTTCGTAGGACAAATTAAAGCAAGTTGGAACATTTCCCTATCCTTGCATTCTTCCTAATGGGTGATTTATGATAGCCCAGTAATGTGCCTGAGAGCAATTTGATTTGAGAGCAGGTGGCACAAGGTTTATGGAGCAAGGGAGGGAATGGAAATGAGGTGGTCACAGTTTTAACCAGAAATATCTTGAAACGCAAGTACTTATGTTCATGGGTGGGCTTTTACTTTAGGAAGATATATTTGAGCTGTTTTTTCTCCTGACCCAGTTATTTTCCAGCTGCACACTGTGAAGGGAACGGGATTGGGTAGATGTGGACTCAAAATGTCACTGCCACCGATGAATATTGCAAAATTAATAACTTCACTCAGAAATAGCTTCTCTCTGTATTTTCCTCCAATCCCTTTAGGAAATGCCTGACCTCTGCTCTACATAGCCCTATTGCTAAACAGCTGAAATCAGTTTTCTTGTCAAATGGAATATTATGGATGTAAACTGATATTGAATAATTTATTCTCTGTGCTTTGCATAGCCTGTAGTGTCACAGATTTTAAAACAGTTTGCTAAAATTGTGAAAACAACAAGTAAGTGGTGCATTACGCAAGTAATGTGCGGCATGGTGGTGCAGTGATGGAGTTGCTGCTGACAATGTTTACAGCTCCAGAGACCCGGGTTAGATCCTGGCTACAGGTGCTTGCCTGTACGGAGTTTGTACGTTCTCCCCGTGACCTGCGTAGGTTTTCTCCGAGAACTTTGGTTTTCTCCATAGATGTCCAGGTTTGTAGGTTAATTGGCTTGGTATAAATATAAAAAATGTCCACAGTATAGGATAGGTTTAATGTGGGGGTTTTCTCCGAGAACTTTGGTTTTCTCCATAGACGTCCAGGTTTGTAGGTTAATTGGCTTGGTATAAATATAAAAAATGTCCACAGTATAGGATAGGTTTAATGTGCGGGGGTCGCTGGTCGGTGCAGATTCGTTGGGCCGAGGGGCCTGTTACCGCACAGTATCATTAAACTAAACTAAGTAATCTGCACCTGATTCATCTCCCATTTGTATTTCAGCTTGGCACCCATGAAAATGAAATATCAGATGTTTTATTTAACAAAACCATTTCTTCAAATAAGACCATGTGCCTGGTGCTTCTGAATCTGACCTTGTGGAGAAGAGGTTGTTTTCGGGTGTCTATCAAGTACTGGGATCAATTGATAGGTAACGGGGAGTTTGACATCATAATTCTTGGTGGTAAGTAGGGTTTGAAGCCCAAATTATTAACTATGAAGTACATTGCCATTTTAGATTTCTCTGCAAACTACTGCTCCATTTCCAATCCTTCACGATTTTACTATCTCCCAAATTTCTGTTCACCTTTCCTGCATCAAGAAACCCTCCAAATCAAGTTTTCGTCCATTTCACAAGTGGAGATTTTATTCAAAATTGCAAATGACAACCTATGATTGTAACCATGGTAAATTATCTCCCTTCATCATTCTTTATCTGTATAGTTGACCACATGGTATCCACTGTAGACAAAAATGCTGGAGAAACTCAGCGGGTGAGGCTGCCTCACCCGCTGAATTTCTCCAGCATTTTTGTCTACCTTTGATTTTTTCCAACATCTGCAGTTCTTTCTTAAACATGCTGTCCACTACTGCATTCCACTCTCATCCAACTAGGTGGAAATTTCCTCAACTTGTTCCACTTTTGCCAGGTCACTCCCGGAAACCTGATAGAAGTATATAAAATTATGAAAGGCATGGATAGGGTAGACAGAACCTTTTTCCTAGGGTGAAAATATCAAAGAACTGGAGGGCATAGCATTAAGATATACAAAATGCTGAAGTAACTCAACTAGACAGGCAGCATCTCTGGACAGAAGGAATGGCTGACGTTTCGGGTCGAGAACCTTCAGACTGATGTCAGGGGAGAGGGAGATACATAGATAAAGAAATGTAAGGTGGGAAAATAGGACGAACGGAATGGAGATCAAGGAAAATGTGGAATAGATCATTGTTAGCTTTGAGTTAGCTGCTTTTTTTTATCTGTTCAAAGCAAACGGATATAAAATGTAGTCGGAGACAGTAAGACTGGTCGGAGAACAGGCAAAGGGGAGGGATGGAGAGAGAGGGAAAGCAAGGGTTACTTGAAGCTAGAGAAGTCAATGTACATATCGCTGGGGGTGTAAGCTGCTCAAGCGAATTATGAGCTGTTCCTCCAATTTGCTCTGGGCCTCACTCTGACAGTGGAGGAGGCCCAGGACAGAAAGGTCAGTGTGGGAATGGGAGGGGGTGGTTAAAGTGTTTAGCATTAGGTGAGAGAGGCAAAGTTTAAAGAAGGCATGCAGGGCAAGTACATTCTGTTTGTCCTGTCTATTCTTCTCCTACCCTCTCTGCAATTTAAAACTAACTTGTTTTCTCTCTTTCCTAGTCCTTCAACCTGTAATGTTAACTCTGTTTCTCTTTCCACAGATGCTGACTAACTTCATGTTTTCAGTATTTTCTATTTTTATGTTGTGAATAGTAATACTTGGCATGCTGAAATACGATATACACTGCATTTTCCGATTCAAAGTGTTTCTGCATGAAGAGTTTTCTCTTTATTCGGAAACATTTTTAATCGGATTAATTCTAATCAACTATTAATTAACTATTTCCTTTTTTCATAATAGAAAATGAAAAGAATATAGTAGAAAAGAATGTTTCATCTCCCGGAAGCAGTGTTTATTTTGAGGCCTACTTGTATAGCACAACAAATTATGCTCATTCACATTGGCAATCATCACCAATCACATATTCCACTGCGAATCGACACCAATCGATCACCACTGATGAGGAAGAAGATGATAAAGATGGGGATCAGACAACTGAGAAAGTGAAGAAACCCAAAAAAGTTTATTGTTACATATCTCCAAAGGTAGGAAAAGACTATGAAATCTGTCCTGAATTATTACTATTATAATCAAGCTTGGGTCTTCAACACAGTCAGTTTTATAGTTCCTGGTCTAAAATGTTCAAGTAGTTGAATATTTAAAGCTTGATGTAAGAGCACATAATAAATGTGAAAAAAAAAAAAAACTGCAGATGCTGAAAACCTGATATAAAAACAGAAATGCCGGAAACATTCAGTAGTTCAGGCAACACATTTGATCTGAGTGTTTGTCGCATGTTCCATTGTTACATAAGATTCTATTGTTACATATTTGTATTTAAAGTGGTTGTAGCATATTTTTCTTACCTCGACTTTCAGTTTGAGCTGTGGTGGAGAATTATTATTTTTTAAATAATATTTTTATTAGAAGCGGTGTACAGTAGTATAAACCGTGGCATATGACAAAATACTTTTATTGTACATCTTCCATTTTAATTTTGACAAATGAAAGAGAAAAAGAGCAAGAAAGAGGGTGAACGAGCTAGTGAATGTGTAAACCCCTAAACTACCAAAGAGTGTAGTCGCAGAGTGAATAAGTAAAAACTTATTTAAAAAAAAGACAAAAACGAAAAATAATAAAAAGAAAAAAAAAGACCAAAATGTGTTGATGTACCTACTTAGTTTCTCACCACACCCATCACCCTGTCCGTAAATCGGTTTAATTCCGAAGTTGTGTTGCACCATACTATGCTTGTAATGAATCAATGAATGGAGACCATATCTTTAAAAATTGCTCTGATTTTCTTGCTAAGACGAGTCGCATATCTTCGAGATGTAGCGTCTCAGACATGCTTGTAATCCACATTTTAAGAGTTGGGGTGCTTGCATTTTTCCAAAATTTAAGTGTACGTTTTTTTTGCCATTATCGGGCCATAATTGAGGAAACGAGAAATCTGAATGATCTACATTTATATGGTGCTCTTTTATTTCCTCAGTGCTTCCCAAAGTATTTAGTGGAAGAAAGGTAAACAATGATTCAGGCAAGAAAACTAGGAGAGGAAATCTGAGAAGGGCTCAAGGGAAACCACTTTAGGCTGACAATGTGAAAGTCACAATGTAATGTCGCAGATAGGCAATATCCTGCTTGGTCTCCTGTTCCTACTGAATATGGGAACCTTCATCATTGCCACTGTTTGCATATCCCCAACTAATAAATGCTTTTATTCTCCTATCAGATTTATTTGACACTATAGGTTTCAGAAAAAATATTCAGTTTCTCTGCAGGATTCGATTAGCCTAACATGAAATATCTTGGTTAATTCACCAGATTGGGAGATTCATGCTTATTTCTGTTGTCCTTCATGGAGTTTAACAGGATTACACATTTTAATAATATAATGTATTAAAAGATTAACACATTTTAATAATGGTTGATAAATTTCAAGAAATCCTCATGCACATACATACGAGAACAAAAAATGCACTGTTATTTAACAAATACTTTACCGTCAATGACATCTTTTATATTCTACACAGAACATTCTCCTTTGGATCTAATTTCTTCTGTCCTGAAGTATACAATGCATAACTAACTTATACTGACACATACAACGTATTGCCTGCAATAAAATTCAGTTTAATTTCTACCCACCCTTCTTCCATCCAACATTACCCCACATTTGAGCTAACATCTGAAATATCTGAATATTACGCAAAATCCGGACACATTTTATGTTCTAAAAATACTTGTCCACTTAAGCACAATAAGATTACTAAATAAAACTTTCTTGGAACTGATGAGAAATATGATTTTCCCAGAGCAGGTTAGACTGAAGCTCTGCAGTACAAATGCATACTTTGAAATACACATGTCAACTCGGAGCAGCATTTTCTTTGGGTACGTTGTTGGAGGTAATCTCCTAACTGCTGACACCAAAGTTTTAATTCATAGTTCTCGTGTATCACTGCACATGATTTTACTGGATTCCTTTACCACGTTGTTATGTACCATGACTACAATGAATTGGGCTGATAAAAGCACTTTATCAGTATGTGGTTGTCATCCTCAGCTACATTAACTCAGCAATAACCTTCCATGAACTATATACGTGATGGTGTTCTTTAATTATTGGTATTAACATAGAACAGTACAACACAGGAACAGTCCCTTCGATCCGCAGTATCTGCCGAGCACGATGCCAAGACTAACTCCCATCTATCTAGACATATCCCTCCATTCCCTGCATATCCATGTGCCTATCCAAAAGTGTGACTCTTGGTTTTTTTTTTACCGTCATGTGTAATGAGATACAGTGAAAAACTTTGTTTTGTGTACTATCCCAGTGGATTTCATAAATTCTGCAGCGCAAAGGAGAAAATAGAGAAATGAAGTGAAATATATTACACATTTATACTTTATCAGGCTCTGATATAAATATTATATTCTATCTGCTACTTTGCATGATCATTTTATATTTCCATATAAAATTCTCTCTATGAATTACTTCCTACCTAATTTTACATTGTCGGCACACTTTACTATCCCTTTGAATACTAACCATCTCTCATGGAAAGATATTCTGCTCATCCATTCTTCCTCCTGACATGGCAAATTTTGTACTTCCCACATTGTGCCACCTGGTTTCCCTAATAACTCGGTGTCTTGCATTACCTCTACAGATTACTTCACCAATTGCTGTTGTATTGCTGCCACACTTGTTTATATATAATACTTTGTTTGCTGTCATAGCAATTCTTAGATTGTAAGCAACTGAGAGGCAGTATATGTAGCAGCATTCCACCATGTTGAAAATGAATTGTTTGATCCTAATCTCTGTTTATTGTCTATTTATACATTTTCAGCCAGACACAAATTTTAACTCAGACCATTGTCTAATAACAGACTATGTGGCAGATTGTAGAATATCCCTGATAAATTAAACGTGTCACATTTATTAGTTTCCCCCTTATCTCATACACAAATAAGACCTATGCAAATCTGTACAATTGTGCTGCCGAACAACATTTTTATTTCATTAAAAATTCATGTCCATGTTCATTTATCAGATTGTAATGTTACAAGCTTCCGCTCACCACATAGTTAATGGTAGATGGTATTAATTTCCCTGTCTGGTTCTATCAATAAACATTCTATTAAACTAGGTTTGCACTAATTACTCGCTATATCTTTCTTCTGGTCTATGCGTCGGAGGGAGGAACATCATCAGGTTGAAAAGCATTGATATACTGTCAATTTAACAATGTGATCAGATTGAGCCGTCCTAGTAGCATTTTGATCTGAACATTAGCGTGACGGAAAGAACTGTGTGTACTAATTTATGATTTCTTGGACCTGAAAAATGTTAAACATCTGGGCACTAAATCAATGTCGATATTGAGAGAGAAATTCAAGATGTTTATACAACAGTTGTGTTACCTTGGCTCAACTAAGTATTCTCACTTTTGTGTCAGCAGGTCACAAATTTAGGCCCCTCTCCAGCACTTGAAATTTCTTGTATGAATAATATGATTGCTCTCGTGTCATGCTGCATTTTTCCTGTCTTCTGAAAACTGAAAAAATTCTTCTGGAAAAATTCCAGTGGGAATTAAATTTACAAAACAATTTAATGGATTCATGCACATGCGATACATGAATGAACAGAAAAGTTTGAAATCAAATTTTGTCTGCTTTCTGTTCTTTGTCACGTCAAAAGTAATTTCACAAGCTATATGAGAATGGGCTTATATAAAGTTTTAGAGTTGTACAGCTTGGAAATGATCCGAAGATAGACACAAAAATTTGGAGTAACTCAGCGAGTCAGGCAGCATCACTAGAAAGGAGGAAGAAGTGATATTTCGGGCCGAGACCCTTCTTCAGACATGAGCACTTTGGCCCAACTGAAAAATCGTGATGCCTGTCTTCACTAATCTCGAATGCCTACATTGATCTGAAATCCCTCTACTCTTTCCCTATCCAAGTACCTGTCCAAATGCCTTTTAAATGTTGTAATTGCATCTGCCTCCACCAATTCCTTTGGCAGCTCGTTCCATCACTATTTCCTCTGGAAGCTTGTTGCGTTACCGTTTCCTCTGGCAGCTCATTCCATAATTCAGTTACTTTGCTACTTGTTACTGACTCTTACTAACATTAAAAAGTGAGAATTCTCATATGACCAACCCATAAGCAAACATATGGCAAATTTGAAAACCCTACGCTAGGGGACAGTGGTGTTGGTTTGGTGTATACCTTGGGACTCGTGCTGTGCGCAATAATTGTAATTCTACGGAATCCCAGATATGAATAGGTTATAATCTGTTTCATTCACTTCAAAATTGAGAGAGAAACCAATATTTATTAAATGTTCCATCTGGTACCCCAGCTAAGGGTCACGATCAACAACATGAATAACTTGGGTATTCCTTGGAGTTCTCCACATATGAACCAAATTTAATCTCCCAGCAAACATAAACGTAAACTAATCTGAAAAGCTTTTCCAGACAAAGTAAGAAAGTTATCAAAAAATGTTGAAGTGGTTTATATTTGGATGGATATTGGTGAGCTTTGCAGACCCATCTTTGAGGTTAAAGGGCCTGTCCCTCTTAGGCAATTTTTTTAGGCGACTGCCGGCGACTAGGCTGTCGCCACACGGTCGCCGGGGTGTTGCCTGTATGGTCGTGAGTAGTCTTATCAGTCGCCCAAAGGGTCGTAGCATTTTTCTGGTCGCCGCTGGATTTTGAAATGTTCAAAACTTTTCGGCGACAGTCGGCAACCGTGGGCTTGTCGTAGCTTGTCAACTCCTGACGTAGGTGCTTTCGTAGGTTGTCACCAGGATGATGTAGGTTGTTGCCAGGTGACGTAGGTTGGTGCCGGTGCTGACTTCAGTGAATTCCATTGTCGAAATTGCTGGCAGTCGCCTAAAAAATCGCCTAAGTGGGACAGGCCCATTAGTCCAGTTACCGTTTTTTCGGCGACCTGCTACGACTATGACAGTCGCCTAAAAAAATCGCCTGGTGGGACAGGCCCTTTGATCAGGTCCAGACCTGGGTAAGCATAGGCTGAGGTTGTTAAATTGTGCATTAATGTAATTTGAAGATAAGGAAACATTGAACAAGGATTGACATGGACCCGGTGATGGAGAAACACAAATCTTCAATTCATGATCAAGTCAGATGTCATTCTTAAAGACTGAGAGGGAGTGAGGAAAGAATTAATGTGGATATAACTTAAAGGTATTTGTCTGCAGATGGATTTGATTTTAGAATCTGTTATCCTATAGCTGCATTACTCCTTTTCTTAGAATTGTAGGATTTTTTACAGAGATTGTGATGTAATTTTCCAAGTTTTCTATACCATGGACAAAGCATAGCTGTCATTTGCTATTAATGCTTGTTCCAGGTATATTCTTCCTTGTAATAGCAGGTGCCTCATGAGCAAGTAGCACAGCTCTGCCTCTGGTTCTCTGTTGACTGAAACCATCTGACTATGAGCCACTTAGTCATGACAGTTCATAAGTTCAAGTGATTGGAGCAGATTCAGGCCATTCAGCCCATTGTCTACCCTGCCATTCAATCATGGCTGGCCTATCTTTCCCCCCCAGCCCTAGTCTCCTGCCTTCTCCCCATTACCCCTGACACCCGTAATTTTTGTTTCCTCGTGTGTCAGACGACGCATAGCACGATGTTGGCTTCCGTCGTTGTCCAACATGTTGACAGAATTGGTCGCCCGACGCGTCACTGAGTGCATAGTGTCGTTGTTCCTGGGGATCGCCACGAGGAAGCTTCATTCATGATCCCCACACCCGTACTAATCAAGAATCTATCAATCTGCCTTAAAACTATCCATTGACTCATCCTCCACACCCTTTGTGGCAATGATTTCCACAGATTCACCACCCTCTGACTAAAGAAATTCCTCCTCCTCTCCTTCCTAAAGGTACGTCCTTTTATTGTGAGTCTAAGGGCTCTGGTCCTAGACTCTCCCACTAGCGGAGGTTCAATGTACAAAGGGCCTGAATATATGCTTAATTACCTATTTCTAGGTGGGGCCAACTGGATTGTAGTGCTGTTAAATAAAGAAAGGCTATACTAATGTTCTCAAGGAAGAGGATGCATCCAAATGTCCATAGTATGCATCCAAATGTACTATTAGACGTTCCCCTATTATAGCAGTGACACTACATTTCTCAATTTGGCTACTTTTAATAATGGGGATCATCAGCACTGCGCAGCTATTAGCAAGTGAATATCATGATGTTAGTTATCCATGGACTGCTTTTCATCCAAACATCTGAGCTGGGGATACTCATTGGGGAAACTCATCAATCACAGGTGATTAATAATAGAATATTGACTGGCCTTGAGGGGGATACGACATATATTGCCTGAAGTAGATTCATATTGCCCGAGTCGAAGACGAGGGCATAGTGGATCTAGTGAGGGCAATATATGTCGTATCTCCCGAAAGAGGACAGTCAATATTGTTATGATTACCCATATCAGACATCTAGAGGAAAATTTGAACATCTCAGCTCGGCGGACTTCCACGTAAAATTTAACCAAAATGGACGCGGCAGTCTTCCTGTCTGCCGTTTGAATATTCTAAATTTCCCACGCAGCGTCACGTTGCCGTCACGTTGCCAAGTTCCCGGATGTGAGACCAGGGGAATATAAGACTATATTCCCCGCTGTTTTAACAGGTAAAGTCCATAGGCGTTCGCAAGAAAGGGGAATATAAGAAAATATTCCCCTGTTACCCCTGCTGGCAGTAAAAGGAAGGGAATACAATTTTGTAAAAGCTTACCTCAGATGTGTGATATGAGTAATAATAGGTAATATTTGCTGTAAGGTTCAAAATGCCAACTGGGAAGAAAATGATTTGCTATTGTTTATTGACCTATGTAACATTACTATATCCTTTTTGTGACTTGTGAAATGCTTACTCGTAAAACTGATTTTAAAAAATGTGATGAGCCCTTCTCAAGAATTAGTATTTAAATTGTTCATGTCTGCCTGAAAGCATTTTCACTACTAGCGGCTTTGAACTTTGAAACTACATTAGGAGGTAAAATGAACAGTGTTCCGATGGGATGGAATTCCTGACTATTTTCCAAAATGTGATTTACATGACTTTGATCTGTGACTCAATAGCATGGGACTTCCCATCTAAATCTGCAGTAATTTCAATATGACACTACTGTGTTCTTAGTAGGAGGAATAATAGCACCGATCGTCAGCTTTCGTTATGGCAGATCTGCTTAGATCTTCCGACCTTTACCCACTTAACTGGCGGGCGCTCAGGATTCCCGAACACAGGCTGAACTACAATTTTCCATTCCAACTATGAGCCATTGTTGGGGCTCTGAGCTTTGTTGCTCTGAGCTGTGCTGTGCATTCAGCTCTAGGTTTAATTTAGAGCCCAATGCACAGCACAGCTGCTACGAGTGTGAACTTTCATGGAGGCACGATTGGCTGACAGGCCTCCTCCAGTTTCCCTGCACTTAGGCTGGTAATTCTGCCTGCTGAGCCTGTGCCAGCTTAATCTGCAAGACCAATGTGCTCACTAAAATAAATGAAATGAAACAATTGTGGTGCTGGGGTTGTTAAGGAGAATTTAGTTTCAGCAAATTTTAAAAACAATTGTCATTGTAACAAATGTTTTGAGTGTGTTACATTTATTTAAAACTTTTTTAGTTTTTCAACGCTCTTTGAACATTTAGTTTAAACATTGCTATTGTCAAGATAATATAGGTAGCAGAACCAGACACTAAGAAGGGTCTAGACCCGAAACCTCACCCCTTCCGACACACCAGGGACAACTTTATGACTTTACTGAAGCCATTAACAGTAAACATGCGCATCTTTGAGATGTGGGAGGAAACCAGAGCACCTGGAGAAAACCCATGTGGTCACTGTATCTGCAGTTCCTGCACTAATACTTGCCACTGGGCCTCTTCACTCAGCTGTGAACAGGCCTTCTGTTGGAAAATTCCCTGGGGATAATCTGCAAAGGCAGGTGACGTGAGTTTATAAACTTTTATCAGGTTCCCCCTCAGCCTTCGATAATTTAAAGAAAACAAACCAAATCCTCCTTTTGGCTAAATGTTTAAGAAGGAACTGCAGATGCTGGAAAATCGAAGGTAGACAAAAATGCTGGAGAAAATCAGTCACCCGCTGAGTTTCTCCAGCAATTTTGTCTACCTCCTTTTGGCTAATACTCTCTAGTCCCGACAGCATTCTGGTAAACCTCTTCTACACTGGTAAACCTCTTCTGCAGCATTCTGGTAAACCTCGCCAATGGCTCCACATCCTTCCTGTAATGTAGTAACCAGGACTGTCAAAAGTTGAATATCACACTCCTGATATGTCTTGCAGATAGTGGAAAGGGCTAGGGTATCAGGAGATGAGTTACTCACAGAAAGATAACCAGCCTTTAACCTCCTCTTCCAGTCACAGGGTTTGTGTGACTGGTCCACTGAGTTTCTGTTCAATCATGATCCCTAAATGGTGAAGGATTGATTGATCGCTAAACGGATGCAAGGGGCAGTTTGGTGCAATGATTAAATTAATGTTAATCAGAGGCTTGGAATAACAACCCAAAGACATGAGGAATTTAAATTCAGTTTAAAACAAAATATGGAATTTTATAATAAGCTGGCTCACTAATGTTAATCTCTATTGCTTAACAATGCAGGATTCATTTTTATTGGAGTAATATATTTGTCAGGGTACATGCCACTCTTGGACAATTTGTCTATCTGGCTAGTTATATTATCAGGACGCTATCTCATTGCAATTGAATCTGGTTATCTCAATGTGCAATTGAGTGGTTGGTATTGCAGGAATCCTGCTCATTTGATTGCTTTTTTTCAGCTACTTTAATATAGGGGGCAGCAGGCAAATAATCCATGCTCTCATCTCGCTTTCTTAAGCTTAGCTAAATACACCAATGCTACTTAAGACACTATGTGAGAGTAATTGGTATCTCGCTTGTCTCTTACTCGCCACAAAATAATATTTAAAACGTAAAACCTTAAGCAATTAACAGCAACGTTCTTGGTGAATGGTATAAACCAAATAGTGAACTGAATATTTGTTTTCTAGCAATTCTCGGTGAAGGAATTCTACCTGAAAATCATTCCATGGAGACTTTTCACTTTCAGAGTATGTCCAGGAACAAAGGTGGGTCTGAATTCTGCACATCTACTTTCTGGGTATTATGATGGGGGAATGGTAGAATGGATAGATGCACCATGTAGCATGTTTCATATTTATTTTTGCAAGATGTATTCAGCGTTAGATTGCTAAGGGTTAACTTTTGTTTGTTATGGTACTAAGGACACTCCGTAGTTGGTCTCTTTGATTGATATATACGACCAATTAGCTGGAGTTATCAATCCTCCTTGCACTCCAGTGAGCTGCTGTCAGCATCCATGAAGACAGGGTTAGATTCGATTCTGAATCTTTCTTTCAATCCACACTTCAAGCCAAAATGTCTGTCACTGTCCAAGCAATGTAATGTAGATGCTCGGTACAAAACAGTAATAGAATTGCAGGATAAGTTTCAAAAGACTATAGTTGGGGAGCACATTGGTGGAAAATATGTATAATAGTGCCTTTGTCTTCTCAGTTTTACTACCATGGTCTAGACCCAGTGCAAAAGTTCCAAACACTAGTGGTGGATGATGGGATACAACCTCCTGTGGAACTTAGTTGCAAAGAGAGAAATATCATGGCAGCAACATTTATCCGTTTCTTGCATAACAACATTGGTAAGGATGGAAAGCTTATGTGTTTTATTGGTACATAGGTGTCAGGGGACAGAAAGGGAGCATTGCTGTTAACTTTTAGTGCAATTAAACCTGACAGCTAAAGAGGGAACATGAGCGTCAAAACGCTGCCAAGTACGACTTGGATGCAAATTCAGTCTCCTGATTCTTGAGCGGCAAAGTGCCCATGTCTTCAGCTCAGAAAGGAGAGGGCTCAGAAGAGCTGCCAAGTGGATATTAGCCATTTACTAGGGTGCAAAAGAAAAGAAAAAACTGGCAGCCAAGTTATTTTGGAACAGTATGTCACGTCTTCATGTGACTGAATCTAGTTACTACCTGTCTCGTTGCCTGAGGACTCCTGCATAATAGGTTAATTTTAGGGAAAGCTGTAATTTAATGTATTTTTTTTAAAAAACAATTTATTTTAGTTCATACTACATTTTACTTGCGTTTTGTTTCATCTGTCCTTCGTCGCTACAATTCATTCCCATCCTTCTGCATGAGTATACTTGGTATTAAATAACTCCTGTAGAGTTACTTTTTGTAATTTAATATTTTTTTGTGCAATCTCTATAACTGTGATCCATGACGTGCCTGTGCCGTATATTGTCATCCGCCATTGGAAATTATTATTCGCCATGTAATGTGACATTTCAATTGTGCAAGGGACCCATCTGTGTATTCTAACTGGAAGAATTGAAGAGATAATCTACACTGGCAGCTCAGGCAACACAAAGGGAATGCTGTATAGTCAGGAATAATGAACTCGGGATGAGAAATTAAATTGGGGATTGACCTCCCTACTTAAAGAGCTGTGGCATACGATTTGTATCCCAAATGGGGTATTGAAGGCATTTTATATTTGAATTTGTTGCATGGTGATGGATCAGCTCAGCTAAGGTTAATATAAATGCAATCTCCCAGATATCAAAGTTTCCCTTTCTTAACCAGAATGGATATTAGAAAGAAGCTCTTTTTTTTTTCTCTTCTTTCAGGGGGTTCTGAAACGTTCCAAGATAAAGTAAACTTCTTTCAGCGGGAACTCCGTCAGATGCATGTGAAACGACCACATACAAAGATTGTGCTAAAAGTCAGCCGCCCCAATTTCCTCGAGTCGGTGGGTTGAGTGCGTACTTGGTTTACTGGCTGCCTGTTTTTCTAATAGAATAGTAGATTATTATTTAAACAGTAGTATATTTAACTGTTCTTGAGGATTTAAAAAAAAAAACTTTAGAGTGCCACATTTTATATTTTATATTCATCTGTTTAACTTTATAGTTTTGAATTGATTTTAAAGCTTTGTAACTTTGGAAGTTATATTAAGAGACAACATCAGATATTTAGTATGCCAAGAAAAAAAGATTTTGATAGCAACTCTAATGAGTAACTTAATCTGTCTTTAATTTCACTTTTAAATTTCTACATGCCACCAGTCCATGAAAGCTACGCGGAATTTCTCGGCCTCCGATTGGAGCAAGAATTTTGAGGTTATTTTCCAGGATGAGGAAGGTTAGTAGTAAGAAATAGAAATCTTCCAAAAATGCTTGCAGTTTAATACAGAATTTATTAAGTCAATATTCGCAAATTATAGGAGTAGAATTAGGCCTTTCGGCCCATCGAGTCTACTCCATTCAATCATGGCTGATTTCTACCACCTTATTCCTGCCTCTCCCCATAACCCGTGACACCTGTTCTAATCAAGAATTTGTCATTGACAGTGGAGGTCATTGATTTAGAGATACAGTGTGGAAACAGGCCCTTTGGCGTACTGGGTCCGCGCCTCCCAGCGATCCCTGCACATTAACACTATCCTACACCCACTAGGGACAATGTTTACATTTACCAAGCCAATTAACATACAAACATGTACGTCTTTGGAGTGTGGGAGGAAATCGAAGATCTCAGAGAAAACCCACGCAGGTCACGGGGAGAACATACAAACTCCGTGCAGACAGCACCCCGTAGTCGGGATTGAACCCGGGTCTCCGGCGCTGCAATCACTAAGGCAGCAACTACCGCTGCGCCACCGTGACAGAGTTTTATTTGGGTGGGTGTGGAATTTGCTTTGGAAGCCTTGCCTTCATTCAAACACTTGCCTCTCAAAATGTGAGAGAATATTCAAACTTATCAGTAAATAACATAAATTATCAGTTTCAATCTGAGAAGCAGCATTTTTTCATGTCCCTTATAACACGTGGCCAATAACGCCATATCATACAAAAATAGGAATTTATTGTACACCCAAATTACCTCTGAATTATGGAAGCCCACGCGGTCACGGGGAGAACGTACAAATTCCATACAGACAGCACCCGCAGTTGGGATCGAACCCGGGTCTGGCGCTGCAAACGCTCTTGGGCAGCACCTCCACCGTTGCACCACCATGCTCCCCTATTCATTGCCAATAACGCCACATCGCACCACATTTGTCGTGTCATTGTACCATCGTTCTTCACGTTTTCATATTTCATCTCCATTTAATTAGATTAAGGGAGTATAGTGTAACAAAATGAATTGCTTTGAAGTACCTAAAGAGATTTGATTAGATTAGTTTATTGTCAAATACTCGCCAGATTGCAATGCAATTGTTTGCATGAAGAGTAAACGGTGCACATGGTAATGATAGATACAATAAATACAACAATGGATACAACCAAAAATAGTACAGAAAAGTACTAAAATGCAATGACAGAATAATCATATGAGGTAAAATAGTAAGATTAAATGAGAACTTACCAGTTCGAAGTTTGATCTGTATTTTATGAGGAGTTACGATGAGGGATTACGTGAAGACCCCGTCCAGCACGCATGCGCGACATTTCTTCAAAGCAGCGGTGTGGATTCACAGAAAACACAACAATTGAAATAAATATAGTAAAGAAAAAATAAGAACTTAATTACCAGTTGATCTGTATAATAGAGGGTGGGAGCGGAGGGCACGTAATCCCTCATCGTAACTCCTCATAAAATACAGATCAAACTTCGAACTGGTAAGTTCTCATTTAATCTTACTATTTTACTTCGGAGTCACGTGAGTGACTACGTGAAGACTTCAAAGCTCTGTGAATCCGAAACCGTGAACCAGCTCATGCTTCACTCACTGCCTGAAGACCTTAGAGGGAGGAAGCATGTTATACAATCAACAATAACCTGTTTGTGAACAAAAAAGGTTTATTAATAACAACAAAAAAACAGAGAGCTCCCCCGGGCTTAAATTAAATATTATCTGCAGACTCTAAAATTCTGTCTGCAAATGTAGCAGGCTCCGCCAGCGGCTTATTATAAAACCTTTGGAAAGTTCTCTCCGAGGACCATCCTGCTCTGGCCAGAAATATGGTCCATAGGCACATCCATTCGCCTAGCCGCCGACGTAGATGCAGCCCTGGTGGAATGAGATTTGTAAACAATAGTATCAATTCCCGCGGACTTAAGCACCTGCTTGAGCCACCTTGAAATGGTTTGGCTCGTCACCTGACCATGAGGCTTCTTGTGGCTTATCCATAAGGCTTTTTCTCTCCCTCTTAAGTTATATGTTGTGTCTATGTAATTGGCGAGATGGGTCTTGGCACACAACCGTGGGTCAGGTGAATATGCCCGGAACTCCATTACTGGAGGCGTGGTACCTGGTCTAGATTGTTTGACCAGCCCCTGAATGTGAAATGTGATACAGTCCAATGACTCTGTCATGCTGTCCAGCCTCAGAAGGTGGAGGGACTGTACCCTTTGAGCTGACACTAGTGCCATGAGCATGACTGATTTCAGTGTAAGTTGTTCCAGCGTGAGTGACCTGGGTGGTGGCCATCCCCTAAGGTACGTCAGTACAATGCTGACATCCCAGATCTGAGTGTACCTAGGCCTAGGGGAATTGGTGTTAAAAATGCCCCTCATGATTTTGACCACTAGTGGATGGGACCCCAAAGTCAGTTGTCCTGCTGCTGGAACCAAATAAGCTGACAACGCACTCCTGGCTGTATTAATGGCGCTGTAGCTGAGTCCTTCTCGATGTAATCCAAGCAGAAACTCCACAACACTGGTGGCTGTAGCTGTAGTGTAGGTAGTTCCTGTTTTGGAGCAATACCGTTCCCATTTTCTTATGTTGGTCAGGTATTGTCTCCTGGTGGACTCCCGGTGGGATGCGGCCATCATGTTGATGGCGTCCTCAGACAGTCCCCAGGCCCAGTAGAGGTCTTTTTTAAAATCTGCAAGCCAGGAGATTGACTCTGTCATGGCACGGGTGACTAATGCCTGACACTGGGTGGATTAATAACTGTCGACTGCTGGGGAATTCCAACGGTGTTTCAACAGCCATATCGAAAACCACTGGGAACCATGGCTGTGTAGGCCAGTCAGGTATTATCAAGATTCCTGAAGCAGAATCCAATTGAATCTTGCGTAATACCCGACTGATGAGGCAGAAAGGAGGGAAAGCATAAAAGAACATTTTCCCCCAATGCAGCGAGAATGCATCAACTGCTGCTGCCTCAGGGTCTGGTTCCCAAGCGACATCGTTGGTACCTGGTGATTCAGCCTGGATGCAAATAGATCGATATCTGGTGTGCCATATTGCTTAGTAATTTCAGCAAATACTTTGGGATTTAACATCCATTCGATGTTATCATTGAATCTGCGTGACCTGGTGTCTGCCACTGTATTTTGCTTACCTGGTAGGTAAGTTGCTGATAACCAAATATGCCTTTTAAACACACCATTGCCAGATTAGGTTGGCCAAATTGTCACACGATATCGACTTTACACCACCCATGTGATTGGTATAAGCCACCACCGTGGTATTATAGAAACATAGAAACATAGAAACATAGAAATTAGGTGCAGGAGTAGGCCATTCAGCCCTTCGAGCCTGCACCGCCATTCAATATGATCATGGCTGATCATCCAACTCAGTATCCCGTACCTGCCTTCTCTCCATACCCTCTGATCCCCTTAGCCACAAGGGCCACATCCAACTCACTCTTAAATATAGCCAATGAACTGGCCTCAACTACCCTCTGTGGCAGAGAGTTCCAGAGACTCACCACTCTCTGTGTGAAAAAAGTCTTTCTCATCTCGGTCTTAAAGGATTTCCCCCTTATCCTTAAGCTGTGACCCCTTGTCCTGGACTTCCCCAACATCGGGAACAATCTTCCTGCATCTAGCCTGTCCAACCCCTTAAGCCCCTTAAGAATTTTGTAAGTAATTCTAAGTACTTACAAAAGTAAGTTTTGTAAGTACTTTTGTAAGTAAGTATTATCTAATTGCAAACCGGACATGTGCATGATGCGTATTAGATGAATATGCATTAACCCATAAAACGCATTTCTAAGTAGTTGATACCCCGTGTCTGTAGGCAAGATGATTCAAATTTAGTCCATCTGCCCCCTGTGCTGGATTGCATGTTAGTTGCTCCCCAGCCCAAAGCACTGGCATCCGTTTGAAATGGTTAATACTGGGTTGGTGATTATTATGGGACTGGAGCTGAGCCTTACGTTCCTTGCCCACCATTGTAACTCTGGAATGGATTCAGCAGTTAAAACTCATAGCTCGGTCAAAGTGACCTGAGTTTTGCTTTAGTGCATGCACTTTTGCTCTTTGCAAATTTTGATAGTGCAAAGGCCCAAATTGTACAGCTGGAAAAGCTGCTACCATTTTGCCAATAACTCTAGCTACCTCCCGTATGGTTGGCTGATGTTTATTCATGAGTTCGTTGCATGATAGCGCCAATTCTGATGCCTTTTTCCCCTTCGGCAGAGTTACAATCATGCGAACAGTATCAATCGTAAATCCAAGATAGTCCATGACAGTGGACGGTGTAAAATTGGATTTATCTGGATGTATGACAAACCCCAAAGTTTCAAAACAAACGTTTGGTGGCTGCTACTGCCAGAATGGCTGTCTCCAAGGTTTTTCCCACTATTAAAATGTCGTCCAAATACGCCATGACTATATGCTTTTGTTTCCTCAATAATGCCAAGGCAGGTTTTAAGGTTTTAGTGAACAGCCTTGGAGCAGAGGTTAGCCCATTTGGTAAGGCTTTAAATTGCCATAGCTGTTTCATCCAGATACATTTTAAGTATTTTCGATGCTCCTTATGTATGGGTACTGAGTAGTAGGCATCTTTTAAATCAATGCTTGCTAAAAAGTACCCTCTAGAAACCAATAGTCTGGCTGTTTCAAAAGTATCCATCTTGAAATGTATATACCTGACAGACTTGTTTAAAGTAGTTAAGTCAATGATGATGCGTCGTTTCTTGTTTCTCTTTGACTGAGAGGGTGAATACCCTTTTGGGTATATGCTGAACTGGTGGAATGTTTTTCATGAACAAAGTCAATTTTGTAGCCTTGAACGCTGCTGGGTATATACTTGTCACTAGTGATGGATTCCCATGCATCCAAAAAACAAGTGCAATCTCCCCCTGTTAGTATAGAGCCCCTACTGCTCATATGCTGAGAGGAACCAGACCCACCTACCTCCATGGTTATTGGTGCTTCTTCTTCTGCCTCTTCGCTGGGCGATGAGGCGTCTGCTGGCTGTAGAGGCCGTAGAGGGTTGATGTTGATCTTGATGTTGTTGGGGGTGGCGCATTTTCCATGGGGTCCCGCTCTGGGCCCTGGCCTAAAAAAGGCTTACGGGGAATGGTTGCGGACCCCGAGCTTTCACCAGTCCCATAGTGTGGTCGACGACTGGTGGACGCCATGGGGTACTGCCGCCTGGGTTTGTTAGGTCTGCTCGGTCCTAAAACCTGCCCTCACGAGACCAAGGTCTTGGATTCTTCCTCTAGGTCTTTCACCTTTTTTTGGAAGGTCTTTCCCAAAGAGCAGAATAGGAGGTTCTGAACCCGGTGTTTTGCAAAGTCCCGCAAAATTAGGGTTGAGGGCAGGCTTGATAATTTCCTTCCGTAAATTGTTTATTTCATATTGAGTGGTGCCAGCAGAGCTAATGTGTCTTGCTGATTTGTGGAGATGTCCACACCATCAATGGACCAAGCATAAGATGTTATTCCTGCAGTCAGGAGTTTAAGGATTTTCTGGAGCTTCAACTCCAGGTTCCTGATGTTCTGCCCCAAATGTCCCCAAATTTGGCTGTTTACAGCGGGTACATTCAATGATGTACAATTTACTGGGGCTGTATATAGTTCAAGAGCCTCATTGACCACCTGTTCTTGTAGGGGTTTTGAGGACAGGTGGTTAATGCTGGCTGCAAGTTTCGGCTCTAATGGCCGACCCGCTTGTGGAATGGCCACGTAGCGGTTGACCACACCCAGCAGCTCTTCCTGATCCTGTACAACCCTTGCGTACTCCCGAAATCTTCAGCCAGTGACCCCTCTTCTTGACCAGCCCAGACCTGGTCGCCAATGCTGCCTTCAAAAGAAGGTGAAGCAATGGCCAGTGCCGTAAAAGGCACTGCGGGAGTGCCTGAACTCCCTTGGCGAGGCTGCTGGCTGCTCTCTCTCAGCAGATCTCGCTGGAGCAAATGCTCCATAAGCCGTTCCATGCGGCTTAGGGCGGCTGCCTGTGTCGCTCATCGAGCGGTGAGGCATCTTCATCCGAATCGTCGGACACTACCGCCCGGTTTCTGGCTGCAGGTACCTCCAGCCCCGCTGCTCAGGCAGCACGAGCGGTGCTGGGCTCGGCTCGGTAGTTATACATGCCGCCTCTTTTCCCCCCCTCCAAAGAGCATTTCTCAACGGAGGACGAACGGGGGCGAGCTGCAGATTTCTTTCCTCTGGCCTTGCTCATTCTTCCTGGAACACAAGCACCACAGAGAAAAGACACACGGCCACGGTAAAACTTACCTGTCGGCCCGACATTTCGATTTGTAGCGGGAGCGCCTTGGACTCCCGTCCGTCGCGGGTGCACTGCATGAACGCTAATGTCGCGCATGCGTGCTGGACGGGGTCTTCACGTAGTCACTCACGTGACTCCGAAGTAAAATGTTATTAAATCCGGACTTTCAGGCTCCCACAAGGTAGAAGAGTGATAAGGGAATAGCCAGGAATAAAATTTTCTTGATGAAAGTTCCAGTCTTCCTGATGCAAAATGCCAAATGGATGGACTGGATAAAAGGAAGTGATGAGCCTTGATATGATAGACTGGCTGTGTTTACCACTTGCAATTTTGGGTGGCCAAAAGTTGAGCAGTCGCCATAGGTAGCCGAGATACATCCTGTTACATCCAAGCGTTTACCCTTGTGAAAGCAGATCTGACTACTGCCACTGATTTGTATGGGACAGAGCTGGCGGAAGATGGGAGGAATGTGCCATGGTGGAACTTTGTCTGGGAATAAAACGCATTGAACTTATCTAGTAGAGATATGTTTTTGGCATAGATTGCCCCGATCTTATAGCCCATGATGGTGTCAAAGTTTGTTTCTTAAAAAGCAGATAGCAACAAAAACTTTTAATGGTAAATCGTGGAAATCTTTAATTGATTCATCAGACGGGAGTGGCGAGATTACAATGAGCACAAATGTTGCTCAGTGCGTCTCGGGCTCCCACTCACAGAACAAAGGGAAGTTAGCACAATTATGCATTTTTCTTATCAGTAAAACACTCCTACCAAGTTCGAATGTGGCATGACTGAGAGATTCTGTAGCCTTTCACAATATAGGAAAGCTGGGTCCAAATCAAGCTCATCCAATAACAAGTTATTACTTATTTCTGGAGCGTCAGCTAATTTTTTTAATCTTAGCTTCTTTTTGGCCTTGAATGAAGCACATGTTATTACTGCAGGCTGCCATCTTAATGTCTTTATTGAAAAGACAACCTGTTCTCCATATTGTGTTCCATATAATTTACAAAGCCATTCAGACTTGGCACCGAGCCATTCTTTTGTTCTACTAGACCATGCTTTTGTAGAAGAACGACTCCATTTTAGATTTGACTATTAGCTCTTTCAATGGTATGCAAGTCCAGCACCGCAGTTGCCTGCCATCTGCTTGACTGAACTGAGCCTCTAGTGGTGGAATTCTCTGTTGGTATCCTTATGGAGACCATTCCTTGGTCTTTTTGTACAGGACAGTGTCATCCTTGAACCCTTCAGATCTGGAGTTTAGCAGAGAGTTAATGTTCCATTACATCCAAAATCTCTGGTTGGGCTGGACCTTGTTTATCTTGGTCAGAACATTGTCGTCAAATAATTTTTTGATGAAACTGGTGATGACTGAAATGACTGCTCATTCAAACTGATTAATGTGGTCCTGAACATGTTCTAGTCCACTGACTCCAGGCATTCCTGAAGTAGACCTGTAGCCTCCTCAGACCACACCGCTGTGTTACTCTGGTCGTTGGTGCCTCATAGTTCAATCTCTGTCTGTAACCCAGCAGAAGTAACACCCAACAGATGATCTGACTGGCCATAATGTGGGTGCGGAATTGAGCTGTAGGTGTACTTGATGGTGGCACAGCAGTGGTCCGGAGTGTGAACACACTGCATGGTGTTGGGGAATGTTGATAGTATTTGGTGATACGTTCCTGAAGTTTACTTGATTGAAGTCACCAGCAGTGTTAAATAGGGCATCAAGGTTTACTGCCTCATAAGAGTTGACGATCTCATATAATTCATCCAGTTCCATCTTTATATTGCCTTGGAGTGATATGTAGTTAGTCAACAAGATGGTAGAGGTTAAATCCCTCAGTTGATAAAAGGGACCATATTTTACGACGAGGTATTCTAAGTCCAAGGAGAATAAATGTTAAAAGTGTCTTGGTCGACAAATTGCCTAAACATGTTCAGCCAATGCAGAATAGCAAAGATCTCTTTGCCACAGAAGTCAGTAGAGGCCAAGTCGGTGGATATTTTAAGGCAGAGATAGATAGATTTTTAATTAGTACAGGTGTCTGAGGTTATGAGGAGAAGGCAGGAGAATGGGGTGAGGAGGAAAAGATAGATCAACCATGATTGAATGGTAGAGTAGACTTGATTCTATTTCTATCACTTATGACCTAAAATAAGTTAATGTTCACTGCACAAACTAGTGTGTCTATCCAAAGAACTTATGCTACAGCTGGACTCACCACACCTTGTACTATAATTATTTTTAACTGTCTAGATGTCAGAGAAAGATATTATTTTTAACTGTTAAGATGTCAGAGAAAGGCCAGCACACCAAAGGCTTTCTTTACCACCCTATCTACATGTGATTCCACCTTCAGGGAACTATGCACAGTTATTCCTAGATCCCTCTGTTCCACAGCATTCCTCAATTCCCTACCATTTACCATGTACGTCCTATTTTGATTTGTCCTGCCAAGATGTAGCACTTCACACTTAACAGCATTAAACTCCATCTGCCATCTTTCAGCCCACTTTTCCAAATGGCCCAAATCTCTCTGTAGACTTTGAAAATCTACTTCATTATCCACAACACCACCTATCTTAGTATCATCTGCATACTTACTTATCCAATTTTCCACCCCATCATCCAGATCATTGATGTACATGACAAACAACAGTGGACCCAACACAGATCCCTGAGGCACCCCACTGGTCACCGCTTCCAACCTGACAAACAGCCATCCACCATTACTCTCTGACATCTCCCATTCAGCCACTGTTGAATCCATCTTGCTACTATCCGCCAAAGATTGAACCTCCTTAACCAACCCTTCCATGGGGAACCTTGTCAAAGGCCTTACTGAAATCCATATAGACAACATCCACTGCTTTACCCTCATCAATTTCCCTAGTAACCGCTTCAAAAAATTCAAGAAGGTTTGTCAAACATGACCTTCCAGGCACAAATCCATGTTGACTGTTCCTGATCAGACCCTGTTATCCAGATGCTTATATATATTATCTCTAAGTATCCTTTTCCCATTAATTTGCCCACCACTGACGTCAAACTAACAGGTCTATAATTGCTAGGTTTATTCTTTGAACCCTTTTTAAACAATGGAACAACATGCGCAGTACGCCAATCCTCCGGCACTATTCCCGTTTCTAATGACATTTGAAATATTTCTGTCATAGCTCCTGCTATTCTACACTAACTTCCCTCAATGTCCTAGGGAATATCCTGTCAGACCTGGAGACTTATCCACTTTTTATATTTTCAAAAGTGTCAGTACTTCCTCCTCTTTGAATCACATAGTTTCCATAGCTACTCTACTTTTTCCTCCTTAACTCACAGAGTTCAATATCCTTCTCCTTGGTGAATACCGAAGAAAAGGAATTAGTTCAATATCTCCCCCCCGTCTTCTTTTGGCTCTGCAGATAGCTGTCCATTCTGGTTCTCTAATGGTCCAATTTTATCCCTCGTTATCCTTTTTGCTATTAATATAGCTGTAGAAACCCTTTGGGTTTACTTTCACCTTTCTTGCCAAAGCAACCTCATATCTTCTTTTAGCCTTCCTAATTTCTTTCTTAAGATTCTTTTTACATTCTTTATACTCCTCTAGCACCTCATTTACTCCATGCCTCCTATAATTATTGTAGATATCTCTCTTTTTTCGAAACAAGTGTCCAATTTCCCTTGAAAAACCATGGCTCTTTCCAATTTTTACTATTTCCTTTCAACCTAACAGGGACATAAAGATTCTGTACTCTTACAATTTCCCCTTTAAATGTCCTCCATTTCTGTTCTACATCCTTCCCATGAAACAAAGTATCCCATTTCTCTCCTTTTAAATCCTTACGCATTCCCTCAAAGTTAGCCTTTCTCCAATCAAAAATCTCCACCCTAGGTCCAGTTCTGACTCTCCATAATTATATTGAAACTAATGGTATTGTCATCACTGGTCCCGAAGTGCTCACCAACGCATACCTCCGTCACCTGACCTGCCTCATTTCCTAACAGGAGGTCCAGCACTGCCCCTTCTCTGGTCGATACCTCTATGTACTGCTGCAAAAAACTATCCTGCACACATTTTACAAACTCCAAACCATCCAGCCCATTTACAGAATGTGTTTCCCAGTCTATTTTTGGAATATTGAAATCTCCCACAATCACTACCTTGTGCTTACTACTAATATCTGCTATCTCCTTACATATTTGCTCTTCCAATTCTTGCTCCGCATTTGGCGGTCTATAATACACCCCTAAAAGTGTTGCTACACCGTTCCCACTTCTCAGTTCCACCCAGTTAACAGCATTAAACTCCATCTGCCATCTTTCAGCCCACTTTTCCAAATGGCCCAAATCTCTCTGTAGACTTTGAAAATCTACTGGTCCCTCCAATTCTATCACACCTGAAGCAACGAAATCCTGGAATATTTAGTTTCCAATCACAGCCCTCCTGCAACCATGTTTCACTGATTGCCACAACATCATATTTCCAGGTGTCAATCCAGGCTCTAAGTTCATCCACCTTACTTACAATGCTCCTAGCATTAAAATATACACATTTTAGAAACCCACCATCCCTTAGTCTCTGTCTATTATCTATTTCATCTTTCTCGCCTACATTTTGGATCCGAGTGCTTCCCTTCTCTGCCTCTTGCCCCACACCCTGACCCCTAGCCCCCTCTACCCGAGTCCCCCCCCCCCCAGCCTTTCTAGTTTAAAGTCTCCCCAGTAGCCTTTGCAAATCTCCCTGCCAGGATATTGGTCCCCCTCGGGTTCAAGTGCAACCCGTCCTTTGTGTACAGATCATGCCTTCCCCAAAAGAGGTCCCAGTGATCAAGGAACTTGAATCCCTGCCCACTGCACCAGTCCCTCAGCCACGCATTTATCCTCCACCTCATTTCATTCTTACTCTCACTGTCACGCGGCACAGGCAGTAATCCTGAAATCGTTACCCTTTTGGTCCTTCTCCTTAACTTTCCCCCCAACTCCCTAAATTCTCCCTTCAGGACCTCGTCACTTTTTCTGCCTATGTCATTGGTACCTACGTGTACCACAACATCAGGCTCCTCTCCCTCCCTTATCAGAATCTTTTGATAAACATGGCAGGACAAATCAAAATAGGACGTACATGGTAAATGGTAGGGAATTGAGGAATGCTGTGGAACAGAGGGATCTAGGAATAACTGTGCATAGTTCCCTGAAGGTGGAATCGCATGTAGATAGGGTGGTAAAGAAAGCCTTTGGTGTGCTGGCCTTTATAAATCAGAGCATTGAATATAGGAGTAGGGAAGTAATGTTAAAATTGTACAAGGCATTGGTAAGACCAATTCTGGAGTATGGTGTACAATTTTGGTCGCCTAGTTATAGGAAGGATGTCAACAAAATAGAGAGAGTACAGAGGAGATTTACTAGAATGTTGCCAGGGTTCCAGCAACTATGTTACAGAGAAAGGTTGAGCAAGTTAGGTCTTTATTCTTTGGAGCGCAGAAGATTAAGGGGGACTTGATTGAGGTCTTTAAAATGATGAAAGGGATAGACAGAGTTAACATGGATACGTTTTTTTCCCATTGAGGGTAGGGAAGATTCAAACAAGAGGGCATGACATGAGAATTAAGGGACAGAAGTTTTGGGGTAATGTGAGAGGGTGGTGGCTGTGTGGAATGAGCTTCCAGCAGAAGTGGTGGAGGCAGGATCGATTTTAACATTTAAGAGTAAAGTGGATAGGTATATGGACGTGAAGGGAATGGAGGGGTATGGTCTGGGTGCAGGTAGATGGGACTAGGGGAAAACAAATGGTCGGCACGGATTGGAAGGGCCGAGAGGGCCTGTTTCCGTGCTGTAATTGTTATATGGTTATATGGTTAAAGAAATGCTCTCAAGAAAACCGCCAGAGCTGACTCGCTATGCAAGATCTGAACTACAGATTAATTGCTATCTATTTTATTTCTTGCGCTTATGTATATCTGCTCAAATTTGCTTTCACAACCACATCTGATGTTTCCCGAAATTAACCCTTAATGTCACAAACCCTGCACTATCTTGCTATCATATCCATTACTTATCGATTGTAAAAACTATTTTGAGACAAGATCACAAAATTACAAATTAGCAACACCATTGTCCCTCTTTAATTTAGTTTCACAAATAACAACTCTGAATTATCCATATTTTAGAATTGTAAATTTCATTATTTTATCTCTAGATTACTCTTATCACCCCTCTCTTGTGTGTTTTTCAAGTCTTCCCTTTCTTATCTGATTTCCTAATCTGCAGCCCTTTAGTGTCTTCACCTCACCACCCATCCTCTTTTGCTATCTCCACCCTTCCCTCCACCACTGACTCCATTTGTCAATTAACCCCTCCTCACCTGAACCCGCCTTTCACTTGCTAGCAGATGGACTCGAAATGCTGCAGCAACTCAGCGGAACAGGCAACATCTGGAGAGAAGGAGTGGGTGACATTTTGAGTCGAGACCCTTCTTCAGACTGAGAGGAGAAGGAAACTAGAGATATGGAAGGTTACAAAGAGCATGTAAGGTGTGAAAAGGACAGATCAAAGCAGATGTTAATCAAGCAAATAGTTCATTGTTGGCTGAGGGGAAGGTGACAATGAGGCATACAAATCGGTAAAATTAATCAGCAGGACAGTGAAACTATAGTTGGAGAACTAGGGTGGGGGAGAGATGGTTCATTGGTTGCTTAGGGGAACGCACCCATTCCTCCTCTCCAGAGATGCTGCCTGTCCTGCTGAGTTACTCCAGCATTTTCGTGTCTATGTTCAGTGTAAACCAGCATCTGCAGTTTCTTCCGACACATTTCACTTGCCAGCTCTTTGCTCAGCTCCACTCCCTCGCCTGTTTAAACTGGGCATCTCCTCTCTTTCAGAACATGTAAAACATCGACTGTCCATTTCCCTGGACTGTGCTGCCTGGAGAAATAATAATATGTCAAAAGGAGCTAATGCTTTACTGAAGTAACACTGAAAAAAATCTAATGATGCTTTTATGTAATGTTTCAGCTCTGGACTGGGGTGGACCACGCAGGGAATGGTTTGAGTTAACCTGTAAAGCACTCTTTGACCCCATTAATGCCCTGTTCATGTACTTCAGTGACAATAACCAGGGACTGGTAAGTTAACATTTCATCTGTTAACAATTTTCCATATCACTATTTGATTTCAGATGGTAACGAATTACTGATTATCAACTCCAAGAAATCATATTTGCCTAGAACTAACTAATATGTTAATTATCAGAAATAGAGAATTATGCAATTGAGAAGCCTGCCTTTTCACCATTGGAAGGAAATCACAAAGTGCTGTGGGTTACTGAGTGGGTCGGGCAGCATCTCTGGAAGACATGGATAGGTGACATATTGGGTCCAGATGTTTTGAGTCTGAAGATGGGTCCTAACCTGAAACATCACCTATTCATGTCTTCCAGTGATGCTTCCTGAGTTACTCCAGCACTTTTTGCTTTCAGCATTTATTACTTGTGTAAGATGTGCTGTGTAGATAGAGCAGTAAAAAAGGGGTATGGTTTGCTCTCCTTCATTGCTTGGTGATTTGAGTATGAGTGCCATGCTGCTATACAAGACTGGTTTTGGCCACATTTAGAGTATTGAGTGCGGTTCTGGTTGTCTGGTTACAGGAAGGATCGGGGAGGGCTTGGAAAGGGTGAAGGTTTAACAGAATGGTGTCTGGATCTGGGGGTCTTAGCTCTAAGGAGACCTTGAACAAATTTGGACTGTTTTCTCTAGAACTCCAGAGGTTGAGGGGACACCTGACAAATTCCCTGTAAGTGGCATCACAGGTGGGTAGGGAGGTAAATAAGGCTTTTGGTACATTGATCTTCATCAGTCAGTTGTACAAGATGTTGGTTAGGCTACATTTTGAGTATTATGTTAAATTTTGGAAAGATGTTATTAGCTGGACAAAGTGCAGAGAAGACTTACAAGGATGTTACCAGGACTTGAGGGGCTGAGCTATCGGGAGAGGTTGGGCAGGCTAGGATTTTATTACTGTAGGATTATTTTCTTTGCCTATAAATTCAATTCAATTCAATTTAACTTTAATGTCATTGCACAGATACAAGTATGGGTACAACAAAATGCAGTTTAGTGTTATGTTAAACATAATATGTTAAACATAATAACATAATCTGAATATTGAGGCTACTGCCAATTATCAGGTGGATGACTTAATAACAGAAAATCCTGGAAACATTCAGCAGGTTATCCTTGATGAGTGTTTCCAGCTTTAAAAAAAAAAATTATAACACAATTCCAATGTTTCCATTTTTTTTTTCACTGAATGTCTTCATGACCAGGATTTCTTGCTTATTCAGGTGCATCCAAACCCAGAGCGACCTTCTCATCTCCGACCAAAGTTATATGAGTTTGCAGGGAAAGTAGTTGGAAAGTGTTTGTATGAATCTTCCTTGGGTGGGGCTTATAAACAACTGGTTTGTGCTCGCTTTACCCGTTCATTCTTGGCACAAATTATTGGACTCCGGATGCACTATAAGGTAATGGATTTATTGATAAAATATTACTTGTGGCTTTGTTAAACACCTTGTCTTTCATAAGATAGACACAAAATGCTGGAGTAACTCATTGGGACAGGCAGCATCTCTGGAGAGAAGGAATGGGTGACATTTCGGGTCGAGACCCTTCTTCAGACTGATGTCAGGGGAGTGGGCGGTTCAGAGATAAAATGTAGTCTGAGACAGTAAGACTGGTCAGAGAACTGGGAAGGAGGAGGGGATGGAGTGAGAGGGAAAGCACGGGCTACTTGAAGTTGAAGTCATGATTGCTTTTAGGATGTGGTAATTATATTATGTTGATGAAAGATGATCGTCGTAAGAATTAAATTGCATGGAAATGGGTCCACACTGACCATCAGACACACATTTTGACACTATTCCTAGCCGAACCCCAATTTCATTTTCCACCCATACCCATCAACTGCCCCCTTGATTCTACTATTTATCTATACACCAGTGCATATCAACCCACGTGGGGTTTTTTTAGGGCATAGGAGAAAACTGGAGCACCCAGAGGAAACTCGAGAAAGAGTGTGCTAACTCCACACAGACAGCACCAGCGGTCAGGATTTACTGGTGCTCCGAGGTGGCAGCTCTACTCGCTGAACCACTATGCTGCCCTATGCTTATGACTCAGTGCTGTCATTGGCCTGCAAAATTAACTCTTTCTCTTCCAAACACAGCCTGACCTGCGGAGTCATTTTTGGCATTTTCTGTTTTTGTTTCTTTTTTACAATATCCCCATTTTTAATTTTTTTTACAAAGGTATAACAGTGTGAGTTCAGAGTACTTGACAAAGGAATTTAGATAAACTAATCAATACTTGTTGCAAGATGATATGGGGCTTAATTTGTTTTTCTTTTTCTTTCTACGATTCCCCTCCTCAAATCTAAGAAAGCCCAGATATGACTGTTAGTTGTACGGCTAGCTTTTCAATTCTCTTAAGACTCTGAATTATTTTACACTTGATCCAACCGCTATGCACCCACCAGTCCCAGTCCTTTATCTAGTATTATCTTCAGCTAATATTAAAGCTAATGGCCAGTTTTAGATTATTCAGGCAGTGAAGTGGGGTGGCACAATGGCCCAGACGTAGAGTTGCTGTCTTATAGCGCCAGAGACCCAGATTTTATCCTGACTAAGGGTGCGTACAGAATTTGTATGTACTTTCCGTGACTGCATGGGTTTTCTCCCACTCCAAAGACGTACAGGTCTCGGTAAGTTGGCTTCAGTAAGTTGTAAAATTGGCCCCGGTATGTAGGATAGTGTTAATGCACGGGGCGATCGGTGAGGTCTCGGTGGGCCAAAGGGCCTGGTTCCGTGCTATATCTCTTAAAGTCTAATAGTTTCAGATGCAAATAGCCTTAATAAGGGAAACACTCAATGGATTAATCATTTCATGTTAGTTCCTGACTGAAGAGATGCACTGTTATCTTTAGAGTTCCCACAATTTAATTATGTTGTGGATAATGTTTTGGAAACTGGTTGGTGTGCATTCTGCATTTGGTTTAATTGTTTGTTAATTTGGAAATTACGTCTCTACACTGGTTAGAAAATTCAGACTTTTGCTATTAGTAACACTAAAGAGGGGATCGTGAATATGTTCTGTATTTGTAAAAAATATTGACTCTTTAAAAAAATATATCCAATGTTCCTGTCTTTTATGTTTTTGCCAAGCAAAGTGAAGGTTTTTGTGATGCAATTTAGAGATCATCTCCATTTCACTTCTCCTTTCAGTATTTTGCAACAGATGATCCCGAATTCTACAAAAGTAAAGTTTGTTACATTCTGAAGAATGATGTGAGTGAAATGGACCTTGTTTTTGCTGAGGAAAAATATAACAAGTCGGGACAGTTAGAGAAGGTAGAGTTGTAATTAATTCACTTGCTATCTTCTCCAAAGAAAATAATCTGGTTTTGTATTTATTGTAACCGTTCATGATTTTACGACATAATTCAGACATAATTCTTAGTCATACAGCGTGGAAACTGACCCTTCAGCCCAACTTTCCTGTGTTCGGCCCAAATCCCTCTAAACCTGTCCTATTCATGTACTTGTCTAAATGTTTCTTAAACGTTACAATAGTACCTGCCTCAACTGCCTCCTCCAGCAGCTCGTTCTATTCTTTGTGTAAAAAATAAGTTATCCTTCAGGTTCCTATTAAATCTTTTTTTTCCCCCCTCAAGTTGATTGGGTAAAGGATGTGAGGTAAATTGAGTATATTTTTTTAACATATCAATAAATTGTGCTGGAGAAAAATTGCACTGAAATATTGATGGAAGAAGATTCCATTGAGACTTTCAAAATGGAGTTGAAAAGAAATTGCAAGGCTATGGAGAAAAGCTGTGCAATGAGATTGACTGGATAGCTCTGCCAAAGAGCCAGCATAAGAGCAATGGATCAAATGGCCTCTACTTTGCTGTAGCTTATTGTTATTATTAAAACTACATAATACACCAAATGTGGCCTCAACTTATGCAAAAAGAAAATCAGTTTTGCAGCAATATCTTTAAAGTGTATAATCCAATAACATGTCTTTGTTTGCTAGTGTACTACTTCCTCTGTTTAAAGCCTTAACATTTAAAATGCATAATTTTCTCCCTGCTTTAGTTTAAGAACTGTATATCATTGTATTTCTCAGCATTGATTTGTATCTCTCCGTCTTCCACAGCCATTGTCTCATTGCCATTCTCCTACCTGATTTCTCTCTAGTCCCCCCCCCCCCCCAATAATATGGTATTATCAACAAATGTTGGTATTACTTCTTCAATTCCTTTGCCCTTCATCAACAAATGCATTTAATGTTTACATTACAAAGGCATAAAATGCTGCATGCCCTGTTTATCCAATCTGAGAAATGTCAATTTTCCCCTTTCCTTTCTCACTAACCTTTACAAAAAATGTTGTGGTTCTTTTGTGTTGTTTCTTACACAATTTAGCATCACTGATTCAACTGGCAATATGGCCAAGAAAGCTTCTGCATTTCCCAATTTGGATCTTCACTTTAAATATACTTATTTTAACTTTCAGATTATAGAGCTGATAGCTGGTGGAGCGCAGGTACCAGTAACCAACGACAACAAGATATTCTACTTGAACATGCTTGCACAATACAGGCTAGCCAATCAGGTGCGCCAGGAAGTGGAGTATTTCCTTAAAGGTATGACTTTGTTATAATGAAACTTGAGTATAAAAGGAGCAGAGCCATTGTTCTTATTGGTGAAGTTGAGCATAATTAACCTATCAAATCATTGTGATGGATGTACAGAATAGCTTTTACACGTCTGTTCATGGAGCAAGACATTTGTTAATATGAGTAACTATGTGCAGTGCTTTTATGTCAAATTCTGAGCATTCAAATACCATTCCCATCAGAGAACTACTAATCTAGAATTTGGTCACTGCATGTATTTGTTGAAAAAGTCACCTTGGGCGATCCACAGGCCTTATTTTAAGTAAAATGTGTTGGTTAATGTTTCCCGCTTGTCTTCCAGCATCTTTACTGCTTGTTTATGACCTTCTGGCTAAAACAGTTAGTTACAAACTACTCTCATTCCAGTGATCTATGGATGAATTTTAGTTGGGCTGCTTTTGGAGCTTAGGCTTGCATAGGCTTAATGTATGTACTTAATAGTTATTGTGGTGGACTCATCCTGGTTAAGTAGCCTCAAACGTTTGTGTCTGGAGCTGTGAGGTAGTAACTCTGCCACCTGTGCCACTCTGCTCCCTTTAAGGGTCTGTCCCACTGCAGTGACCTAATTGGCGAGTTTAGGAGAGTTTGAAAAAGTGTCATGTGGAAGACCACCTTCGACTTTCTTCGACTATCTTGAAGACTAGCTTCAGCTAACTTCGGGAAAATTAGACACCGAATAGTGGAGAGTGAAAACTATCTCCTTCGACCTCCCTTCGACTGTGTTGAAGACTATCTACGACTACCTTTGACTACCCTTGATTACCTACGAATAACATGCCATTCTGCTACGACCTACCTCGGTTAAACCTACGAGTAAAGAAAATATCTATTTTTTTCCCATAGTGACCTTTTTTTACTCACGGGCATTTTTCAACATGTGAAAAATACGCCGCGACCTAGCTGAGGCCTCGAATACGCGGGGACTACTCTCGAGCATGAAGGAGAATTACAAAGACCTCATAGGATCTTGTGTCGACCATGCTGCGAGTATGAGTCGAGGGCAAACTCTTCTGAACTCGTGGATTAGGTCACCACAGTGGGACAGCCCCTTTAATCTCCTCAATAGGCAGAGGCATTGGTAGAGGTGTTGGAATTTCCTTAGTCTCCTCAGAAAGTAGAGGCATTTTTCGCTGTTGCATCAATGTGGTTGGTCCACGACAGATCATAGGTAATATTAATGTCAAGGAACTTGAAGTTCTCAACCATTTCCACTTCTGCACTATTGGTGCTGATTGGGGCCTTACACCACCATGCTTCCTGGAGTCAATAACTAGCTTCTTCATCTTGGTGACATTGAGGGAGGGGTTATTGTCCAAACACAGTTCTGTCACTACGTTCTGTATCTCCTTTCTGCACTTCATCTCGTCATTGTTTGTAACTCGTCCCACCACAGTGGTGTCATCTATAAACTTGTAGCTGCAGTTAGAACTGAATTTGGCCGAACAGTTGTGAGTGTACAGAGAGTATAATAAGTGACTGAGAAATCATTCTTGCAGAGTGGCGTTGTTGCGATTTATTATGGAGGAGGTTTTGTTATTTGGTTATACCAGACATGAGTAGAGATTTAGAGTTGAGATGAATGTAATTTTATTCAGAAGATTGCAGAACTTTAGCACTCGCTACCCAGGTGGCCTGCATTTGCTCAGTCTTTGAGTATACTCAAGGTTGAGGCCATGGTTTTTAAAACAATGAAGGACATCAAGAGATATGGGAAATGGGTGACTTTGATGAGATATAGAAAAGGCCATGATGTTACTGAATGGTGCAGCAGGCTTCATGTTTCAATTTCTTATGTTTTGTCCCTTGTAATTTTGATGGGTTTTGGGGAAAATATAAATTGAGATATTTTTTCCAGTAGTGGAGCAAAACAATCACAATTAATTTACTGAAAGTCATAAACTTATATGAACCTTTTCTAATTTTATATTTTCACTTTTTTTTCCCCCTAGGTTTAAATGAGTTAATTCCTGAAAATCTTTTAGCAATTTTTGATGAAAATGAGTTGGAGGTATGTAATGCTCAAGAAGCAGTTGATTCACTTTGATGCGAGCTTGTCTTTGACAGACATTTAAGGGAATTTCTCCAAATATTGAAAAATGTGTTTACGCTTCCTCTGAACATTCAAATTACAAGAAGTGGTACATTTTTTGTCAGAAAGCTACACTCTGATTCACTATAAATAATCACTGCACAATTTTCCCGTACATGTTACGAACGAGGTGATTTTGATATCCATGCTCAAGTGTCGAGATACCTTTCATGCTTTTCTTTCCTACAGTAGAAAAGAATTGGATTGTCATATTAAGTGGAAGCGAGGGAATTTTTTTTATGTGTAGCTATGGCATTATAATTGTGTGATTTGAGTGCAATTAGTTGCTCTCGTGAAGGTTCAAGTCCAGAATTATTCTGAAATTTCCAGGTGAACATGCATTGGGATGGTAGACACAAAATGCTGGAGTAACTCAGTGGGACAGGCAGCATCTCTGGAGAGAAGGAATGGGTGATGTTTCGGGTCGAGACCCTTCTACAGATGACTCGAAATGTCACCCATTCCTTCTCTCCAGAGATGCTGCCTGACTTTGTGTCTACCTTTGATTTAAACTAGTTCTTTCCTACACATGTTTCCTACATCTGCAGTTCTGGTCAGAACTGGCCTCAACTACCCTCTGTGGAACTCTCTGCCACAGAGGGTAGTTTGAGGCCAGTTCATTGGCTATATTTAAGAGTGAGTTGGATGTGGCCCTTGTGGCTAAGGGGATCAGGGGGTATGGAGAGAAGGCAGGTACGGGATACTGAGTTGGATGATCAGCCATGATCATATTGAATGGCGGTGCAGGCTCGAAGGGCTGAATGGCCTACTCCTGCACCTAATTTCTATGTTTCTATGTCTGCAGTTCTTTCCTACACATGTATAGGGATGGTCTTAATCCAGCTTTCAAAAGAACACAAATACATACACAAGATGCATATAATGTGGCACTCTTTGGCTGATAAGAATGACTTGGCAGGAAATCGATGCAATAAACTTGTGCAGTTGGAAGGCACTGCTGGGGCCAAGTGTTATAATAAGTGCATGCTTTAATCAACCTGAGAATACTTGCTGCTGACATCCCCCTGGATTCCTGCTGCAATATAGAACATCAGGCAGCAATTGTTTCTGTCTGGACATTCTTCACACGCAAATATAGACTGATTATTGAAGGACTGTTCAGAAAGAAAAAAAATCACAACTCGCCTACCCCCTTTCTCACCCCCCTTTCATGACATATTATTGTTTATTCCGAAGCTTCAGATAAGGGTCACTGGGTGTTACTTTGAGCATTATTACTAGCTTAATAATTCTTGACATTCAGGTTGGCCTAATGTTTGTTGGCCTACATTCTTGTTTACGATGTGCTTAGAATGGGCTCAGTTGTCTTGACACTTACACATAATTCCCTATGGCCATGCACAACAGCGTTTATGTTTCGTTGAACACCTCCAAACAGTCTGCCTAGGCCTATGTGGTCTCCTGGTTACTAAACACTTTAATTCCCCCTCCCATTCCAATACTGACCTTTCGTTGCTGGGCCGCCTCCACTGTTAGAGTGAGGCACAATGCAAATTGGGATAGCACCTCATATTTCACTTGGGTAGCTTACAACCCAGCGGTATAAATATTGATTTCTCCAACTTCAAGATGAATTGAATAAATGTTATTAGCCAAGTATGAATAATAATAATGAATAAGTTTATTGGCCAAATATGTATGCATACAAGGAAATTGCCTTGGTGCTCTGCTAGCAAGTAACAACACGACATACAGTAAACCATTAAGAATAAAACATTAAGAATAAAACATTATAGTTTAGAAATGTGAATGAAGTAAAATACCAGAGCTAAATGAGGCTACAGACTTTTGGTTATTGAGTAGAGCTACTGCTCGTGGAAAAAAGCTGTTTTCATGTCTGGCTGTGGCGGCTTTGACAGTTCCGAGTCACCTCCCAGAGGGAAGCACTCCAAAGAGTTTGTGACCACGGTGAGAGGGGGTCAGAGATGATCTTAGCCGCTCGCTTCCTGGCCCTTACAGTGTACAGTTTGTCAATGGGGGGGTGGGGGGGGGGGGGGGGGGGGGGGAAGGTTGCAGCCAACAACCTTCTCAGCTGATCGAACAATGCACTGCAGCCTCCGGATGTCATACTTGGTGGCTGAGCCAAACCAGACCAGGATGGAGAAGATGAGGACAGACTCTATGATGGCAGTATGAAACTGGACCATCAATGCTTGTGGCAGATTGTGTTTTCTCAGCGGCCGCAGGAAGTAATCTTTTGTTGGCACTTTTTGACTCTCGAGTCAATGGTGGCCACCCATTTAAGGTCCCTGGAGATGATGGTTCCAAGGAACTTTAATGACTCCACAGATGTGACTGTGGTGTTGTTGATGGGAAAGGGGAGCTCTCCTAAAGTCCACACTGATTAAGAGCATTGAGCTCCAGGTTGTTGCGATGGCACCAGGACGCCAGCTGTGTCACTTCCTGTCTGTAGGCAGATTCCTCCCCATCCTGGATCAGTCCAATCAGGACTGTCCAAGTAACCCTTGCTTTCCCTCTCATCGTCCCTCCTCCATCCTAGTTCTCCGACTAGTTTCACTGTCCTCCTGATTAAATTTGACTGATTATATGCCTTGTCATCTTCCCTTCGGCTAACAACCATTCTACATTTCCTTGATCATCGTCCCCTTTGATCTGTGTTTTCCTACCTTGCCCTTCTATGTTTCCCTATCCCATGACTCACAATCTGAAGAGAGGTCTTGAACCAAAATGTCACCCATTTCTTCGCGCCAGAGATGCTGCCTGTCCCGCAGAGTTACTCCAGCATTTTGTATCTATCTTCAGTGTTTATGTTTAGAGCTCTGATCCACATACATTGCTCAAACTTAATTACCTATGAGCTGATTGACTGCTATGCTTATTTTAGAGCATATAGCAGATGAGTTTTAAACGACATTCCCAATGTTTCATCCCAACAGGATTGATACTGGTTTCATTCATATTTTAGATGTATTTA
This sequence comes from Okamejei kenojei, assembly GCA_035221665.1. Lineage (NCBI taxonomy): Eukaryota > Metazoa > Chordata > Chondrichthyes > Rajiformes > Rajidae > Okamejei > Okamejei kenojei. The sequence continues at coordinate 14,628,191 of CM069139.1, read as the reverse complement.
ATTACTTACATTTAAACTTCCGAGTTATGTTATTGAGATTTAAACTGTTATCTCCAGGTCAGTTATCCAGGCAATTAAATACCAATTCTGGTATTTAAAAAGTAACAACTGTGTTATTTTATTTATGAACTTGTAGTTTCTGCATTTCACGCATTCACTTTTCGTCCTTGGTGCTCCTTTCTCAGTTGAAGGGGTGTTTGGTGCTGGATAATAATTCCTTGGCTGCTGGCAATTTTTGTTACCCCGACCAAGTGGCTGTTATTTATCCTGTGTGTAGCACCACTGATACAGGTGTCAAAGGTTATGGGGAGAAGGCAGGAGAATGGGGTTAGAGAGGGATAGATCAGCCATGATTGAAAGGCAGAGTAGACTTGATGGGCCAAATGGCCTAATTCTACTCCTTTCCCTAATAATACTGGGGTTCTCTTAATATTCTCCTGTAAGGTATTTTCCATATGTAAAATTTGTTATGCTGAAGGATATCACAATCAAGCCAGAAACTTATACCACCTCAACAAGCCGGCCTCATCTTTTGTTTCTCCTCCATGCCAACAAGTTTTGCACAGATCGGAGTTGAATTTAAAAGCTTTCTATTCTGAATGGCTTGCCGCTGGGCCGGGTAGTTTAGGCAACCGGGAAGTGTTGCATTTTGAAAAGAATTGCTTTTGTGAAGGATGCTGCCTCACAGTGCCAGAGACCCGGGTTCATTCCTGACTACGGGTGCTGTCTGTACATCGTTTGTACGTTCTCCCTGTGACCATGTTGGTTTCCTCCCGGTGCTCCCGTTTCCTCTCACACTCCAAAGACGTCAATTGGCTTTGGTAAAAATTGTTAATTGTCCCTAGTTTATAGGATAGTGCCAGTGTACGGTGGTGGTCGCTAGTTGGCGGGGATTCAGTGGGCCGAAGAGCCATTTCCACGCTGTATCTCAAGTCTAAAGTTATGAAACAAGCTTTAAATTCCCTACACTGAATTACTTTATACCACTAGATGGCAATCATGTGCCATCAATACACGTTACCAGTGTGAGGCAAAGGCAGCTGTCTGCTATCAGGCTTCTATCTGTGCCCCAGTCGATTGAGCATTTAAGAACTATAGGTGCAAGATATGTCTAGACTGCAGACTTTTCTTTTCCTAAGGAAGTGGAGCATTAGCTTCCATGTGAAGTTCCCCAAATTGCAATTTGGTTTGACAGTGGATCCAATGTTTTTTTTACCTTACCTTTTGAGACAGTGAGAGCTCTTCAAATATTCACAAAAGTAACCCAGAACACATTCTTCCACTTCCTCCTTTTGAGGCATTTGAAAAGTTCAGTCTTAGCATCACATTCACCACAGACATTGTGAGCCAAAGTGCCTGTTCCTATGCTGTACTGTTCTGTGTTCTAAAAGTGAAGTATATATATCTATAACATGTTGTTAGTGGTCTACCACTCTCCATTGTAGCTTAAACTACTTTTTTTCCTCCCACCAACTACTTTCTGCTTTTCTTTAGTCTGATTAGGTCTGTCTTCACACCTTTTAGATTTACCCTGTTTATGTGTTGTCCAATCTTTGCAACTTCCAGCATCTCCATTTCTCACATGTCTATTTTAAAATCAGAGCTTTCCCACTGTGATGTTCTGAGCTGGAAATCTGGAAAGAGAGGCTTACGATCTCAGAAAGACACAGACAATTTTGGCATCTGAAGCATTATGGGCCTGTCCCATTTACGCGACTTTTTCGGCGACTGCCGGCACTCGTCGAAGGTCGCCGAAAATTTTCAACATGTTAAAAATCCAGCGGCGACCAGAACAAGGTATGACTTTTTGGCGACTACTCATGACCATACAAGCTTCACCCCGCAACATGACGCCAGGGTGTCGCCTGTATGGTCGTGAGCAGTCTCCTCAGTCGCCCAAAGAGTCATAGCATCTGTCTGGTCGCCGCTGGATCTTCAACATGTTGAAAATTTTCGGGAGACCTGCAACGACCTATGACGGGTACCGGCAGTCGCCGAAAAAGTCGCGCAAGTGGGACAGGCCCATTAGTCTAACTTTTTGCATGTTGCCAGCATTAAAAAAAGTTGATTTTTGTTTTCATTGAACTCTTGCACATCCTTCACCAGTTATTTTTTTTTTGCAACAAGTGGCTTTTGAAGCTCCCATTTTAAAGTACATCTTGCAGCTGAAAAATGTATTCATTTATGCAGGGTATGTGAACCTGTCATTCTGTAATAACCCACCTCCCAATATGGTTTGACTGTTAATCCTAATTGATAATGTCCCAGTTATTACTTTTACTATTAATCCTTATTGATAATGTTCCCGTCATTATGTTGACTATTAATCCAAATAATATCCATGTTATTACTTTGGCTATAATCCCAATTGATAATGTCCTGTTTTTTACTGACCATTAATCCTAACTGATAATGCTCCCATTATTACACACTTTAATATCTGAACTGTGAACAACATTGTGCAAGATCCTCTGGTACATCTTTTTAATTAGAGAAGTCTTGAATTACTATCTACCTCATTGGAGACCCTCAGACTATCATTGATCTGACTTTACTGGACTTTATCGTGCACTATTATTCACATTATTCCCTTTATCATGTATCTGTACACTGTGGATGGCTCAATTGTAATCATGTATTGTATTTCCGCTAACTAGTTAGCACGCAACAAAAGCTTTTCACTGTACCTCAGTACATGCAACAATAATAAACTGTCCTGTTCACTTTTTTAATCAAGTGATAAAGCTATTGTAATTTCTATTATTGATTTCTGACTTCCAGCTGTTGATGTGTGGGACTGGAAACATCAATGTTCCCGATTTCAAGACGCATGCTGTCATTGTTGGAGGGTCTTGGCATTTCCGAGAGAAGGCAAGTCTAGATAATAATGCAATGGGAATTTGCAGTGGCATGGTTGGCGCAGCTCAGACCTTCAGGTGTTATAAGAAAATGAAAATATTATTGAAATATTTTAAATTAAGTCACAATAAGCTATTAGCAAGCCATGAAAGCTTAATGTGTAGAATTAAGCAATCAAAAATAATTTTCTATTCATGTTGTTTAAGAAAGCACTGCAGATGCTGGAAAAATCTAAGGTAGACAAAAGTGCTGGAGCAACTCAGCGGGTGAGGCAGCATCTGATAGATGCTGCCTCACCCGCTGAGTTTCTCCAGCATTTTTGTCTACCTTAGATTCATGAAGATGTTTATAACAAAGTGCTTGCTTTGCGAAGTGTTAGTATACAAAAAACAATATACATTAGATTTAATATTAAATAATGCTCCTGTCCCACTTAGGAAACCTGAACGGAAACCTCTGGAGACCTTGCGCCCCACCGAAGGTTTCCGTGAGGTTCCCGGAGGTTTTGGTCACTCTCCCTCATGGTGGAAAGTGGTTTCCGCGTAGTCGTGGCTTCTTCTATGTTCCTGCGCTTATTTCATAAAAAACAAAACCGGCTTCGACCAGAAATAGGTTGCCATTTGGTCGAAACCAGTGGAGTTGGGTTGCTATTTACTTACAGGCAGTCGAAGGCAATCTCCTTCGCTGACCAGCCATTTTGATTGGCTCATTGTAGTTTTCAGCAAAGATCCTGCAGGATCTTTGGTTTTCAGGACCCATAGGATCAGCCGGAAGGTAAAATGCCGCTAACTTTATTAACCTTAAAACTGTCCTCGTCCCCCCCCACCTCTGGTCGTCGTCCCCCCCACCTCTGGCCGTCGCCCCCCCACATCTGGCCGTCGCCCCCCCACCTCTGGCCGTCGTCCCCCCCCACATCTGGCCGTCGCCCCCCCACCTCTGGCCGTCCCCCCCAACCTCTGGCCCCCCCCCCCTAGCGTCGCATCCCCCCCTGGCGTGGCCCCCCCGGCGTCGACGTCCCCCCGGCGTCGACGCCCCCCGGCGTCGACTCCCCCCTGGCGTCGACTCCCCTCTGGCGTCGACTCCCCTCTGGCGTGGTCCCCCCTCTGGCATGCCCCCCTCTGGCGTGGTCCCCCCCCTCTGGCGTGGTCCCCCTCTGGCGTGGTCCCCCCTCTGGCGTGACCCCCCCTCTGGCGTGACCCCCCCTCTGGCGTGCCCCCCCTCTGGCGTGCCCCCCCTCTGGCGTGCCCCCCCTCCCCCCCCCCTCTGGCGTGCCCCCCCCCTCTGGCGTGCCCCCCCCCCTCTGGCGTGCGTGGTCCCCCCCTCTGGCGTGGTCCCCCCCTCTGGCGTGGTCCCCCCCTCTGGCGTGGTCCCCCCCCTCTGGCGTGGTCCCCCCCTCTGGCGTGGGTCCCCCCCCTCTGGCGTGGCCCCCCCTCTGGCGTGGTCCCCCCCCTCTGGCGTGGTCCCCCCCCTCTGGCGTGGTCCCCCCCCTCTGGCGTGGTCCCCCCCTCTGGCGTGGTCCCCCCCTCTGGCGTGGTCCCCCCCTCTGGCGTGGTCCCCCCCTCTGGCGTGGTCCCCCCCCTCTGGCGTGGTCCCCCCCTCTGGCGTGGTCCCCCCTCTGGCGTGGTCCCCCCCTCTGGCGTGTGCCCCCCTCTGGCGTGTGCCCCCCGGCGTGTGCCGCCCCGGCGCGTCCCCCCCTCCGGCGCGTCCCCCCCTCCGGCGTGTCCCCCCCCTCTGGCTTGGGACCCCCCTCTGCCGTGTGCCCCCCTCTGCCGTGTGCCCCCCTCTGCCGTGTGCCCCCCTCTGCCGTGTGCCCCCCCTCTGCCGTGTGCCCCCCTCTGCCGTGTGCCCCCCTCTGCCGTGTGCCGTCCCCCCCCCTGGCGTAGGTCGTCCCCCCCCCCTGGCGTGGGTCCCCCCCCTCTGGCGTGGGTCGGCCCCCCCACCTCTGGTCGTCGTCCCCCCCACTTCTGGTCGTCCCCCCCCCACCCTCTGGTCGTCGTTGTCCCCCCAACCTCTGGCCGTCGTCCCCCCCAACCTCTGGTCATCCCCCCCTCTGGTAGTCGCCTCCCCCCCGGTCGTCGTCCCCGGCCCCCCCTCTGGCGTGTGCCCCCTCTCTGGCGTGTGCCCCCCCTCTGGCGTGTGCCCCCCCTCTGCCGTGGCCCCCCCCCCCCTCTGGCGTGGGTCCCCCCCCCACCTCTGGTCCCCCCCCCCCACCTCTGGTCGTCGGTGTCCCCCCCCCCCAACCTCTGGTCATCTTCCCCTCCCCCACCTCTGGTTGTCTTTGTCCCCCCCACCTCTGGTCGTCGCCCCCCCACCTCTGGCCGCCGTCCCCCCCAACCTCTGGTCATCCCCCCCCGGGTAGTCACCTCCCCCGGTCCCCCCTCTGGCGTGGTCCCCCCCTCTGGCGTGGGTCCCCCCCCTCTGGCGTGGTCCCCCCCCTCTGGCGTGGTCCCCCCCCTCTGGGTGTGGTCCCCCCCTCTGGCGTGGTCCCCCCCTCTGGCGTGGTCCCCCCTCTGGCGTGGTCCCCCCCTCTGGCGTCGTCCCCCCCTCTGGCTGTGGTCCCCCCCCTCTGGCGTGGTCCCCCCCTCTGGCGTGGTCCCCCCCTCTGGCGTGGGTCCCCCCCCCCCTCTGGCGTGGGTCTCTCCCCCCCTCTGGCGTGGGTCTCCCCCCCCCCCCCCTGGCGTGGGTCCCCCCCTGGCCCCCCCCCTGGCGTGGGTCCCCCCCCCCCTGGCGTGGGTCTCCCCCCCTGGCGTGGGTCTCCCCCCTCTGGCGTGGGTCTCCCCCCTCTGGCGTGGGTCTCCCCCCTCTGGCGTGGGTCTCCCCCCTCTGGCGTGGGTCTCCCCCCTCTGGCGTGGGTCTCCCCCCTCTGGCGTGGGTCTCCCCCCTCTGGCGTGGGTCTCCCCCCTCTGGCGTGGGTCTCCCCCCCTCTGGCGTGGGTCTCCCCCCCCTCTGGCGTGGGTCTCCCCCCCTCTGGCGTGGGTCTCCCCCCCCCTCTGGCGTGGGTCTCCCCCCCCCTCTGGCGTGGGTCTCCCCCCCCTGGCGTGGGTCTCCCCCCCCTGGCGTGGGTCTCCCCCCCTGGCGTGGGTCTCCCCCCCCTGGCGTGGGTCCCTCCCCCCCCCCTGGCGTGGGTCTCCCCCCCCCTGGCGTGGGTCTCTCCCCCCCCTGGCGTGGGTCTCCCCCCCCCTGGCGTGGGTTCCCCCCCCGGCGTGGGTCTCCCCCCCCCGGCGTGGGTCTCCCCCCCCCCCGGCGTGGGCGTGGGTCTCCCCCCCCCGGCGTGGGTCTCCCCCCCCCCCCCGGCGTGGGTCTCCCCCCCCCCCCCCCCCCCGGCGTGGGTCTCCCCCCCCCCCCCGGCGTGGGTCTCCCCCCCCCCCCCCCCCGGCGTGGGTCTCCCCCCCCCCCCCCCGGCGTGGGTCTCCCCCCCCCCCCCGGCGTGGGTCTCCCCCCTGGCGTGGTCTCCCCCCCCTGGCGTGGGTCTCCCCCCCCCCCCTGGCGTGGGTCTCCCCCCCCCTGGCGTGGGCCCCCCCCCCTGGCGTGGGCCCCCTGGCGTGGGCCCCCCCCTGGCGTGGGCCCCCCCTCTGGCGTGGGTCTCCCCCCCCTGGCGTGGGTCTCCCCCCTGGCGTGGTCTCCCCCCCTGGCGTGGGTCCACCCCCCTCTGGCGTGGGCCCCCCTCTGGCGTGTCTCCCCCCCTCTGGCGTGGGTCCACCCCCCTCTGGCGTGGGTCCACCCCCCTCTGGCGTGGGTCCCCCCCTCTGGCGTGGGTCCCCCCCTCTGGCGTGGGTCCCCCCTTCTGGCGTGGGTCCCCCCCTGGCGTGCCCCCTCCCTGGCGTCCCCCCCCCTGGCGTGTCCCCCCCTCCGGCGTGTCCCCCCCCCGGTCTCCCGCCCTCTGGTCCCCCCTCTGGCGTGTGCCCCCCCCTGGCGTGTGCCCCCCACGGTGTGTCCCCCCCCCCTCTGGCATGGGCCCCCCCTGCGTGTCCCCCCCCCGCTGGTTCCCCCCCCTCTGTCCCGTCCACGTGGGTCGCCCCCCCAGTCTCTCCCCCCCCCCCCTCCGTCCCCCGTCGCCCCCCTGCCGTCCTGTCCCCCCCTCCGTCTCCGTCTCCGTCCCCAAGCCGAGTCCATTCAGTCTTTCTTCATATGGAAATCCTGCCATCCCAGGAATCAGTCTGGTGAACCTTCTATGTACTCCCTCTATGGCAAGAATGTCTTTCCTCGGATTAGGGGACCAAAACTGTAAGCAATACTCCAGGTGTGGCCTCACCAAGACCCTGTACAACTGCAGTAGAACCTCCCTGCTCTTGTACTCAAATCCTTTTGCTATGAATGCCAACATACCATTCGCTTTCTTCACTGCCTGCTGCACCTGCATGCCTACTTTCAATGACTGGTGTACCATGACACCCAGGTCTCATTGCATTTCCCCTTTTCATAATCGGCTACAATTCAGATAATAGTCTACCCTCCTGTTTTTGCCGCCAAAGTGGATAACCTCACATTTATCCACATTATACTACATCTGCCATGCATTTGCCCTCTCACCCAACCTATCCAAGTCACCTTGCAGCCTCCTAGCATCCTCCTCACAGCTAACACTGCCCCCCAGCTTCGTGTTATCCGCAAACTTGGAGATGTTGCATTCAATCCCCTCATCCAGATCATTAATATATATTGTAAATAGCTGGGGTACCAGCACTGATCCTTGCGGTAACCCACTAGTCACTGCCTGCCATTCTGAAAATGACCGTTTACTCCTACTCTTTGCTTCCTGTCTGCCAGCCACTTCTCTATCCACATAAATACTGAACCCCCAATACCGTGTGCTTTAAGTTTGTATGCTAATCTCTTATGTGGGACCTTGTCGAAAGCCTTCTGAAAGTCCAGATATAACACATCCACAGGTTCTCCCTTATCCACTCTACTAGTTACATCCTCGAAAAACTCTAAAAGATTCGTCAGACATGATTTACCTTTCATAAACCCATGCTGACTTTGTCCAATGATTTCACCGCTTTCCAAATGTGCTGCTATCCCATCTTTAATAACTGACTCTAGCATTTTCCCCACTACCAATGTTAGACTAACTGGTCTGTAATTCCCCGTTTTCTCTCTCCCTCCCTTTTTAAAAAGTGTGGTTACATTAGCTACCCTCCAATCCTCAGGAACTACTCCAGAATCTAAAGAGTTTTGAAAAATTATCACTAATGCATCCACTATTTCTGGGGCTACTTCCTTAAGTACTCTGGGATGCAGTCTATCTGGCCCTGGGGATTTATCGGCCTTTAATCCATTCAATTTACCTAACACCACTTCCCGGCTAACCTGGATTTCACTCAGTTCCTCCATCTCATTTGACCCCCGGTCCCCTGCTATTTCCGGCAGATTATTTATGTCTTCCTTTGTGAAGACAGAACTAAAGTAGTTATTCAATTGGTCTGCCATGTCCTTGTTCCCCATGATCAATTCACCAGTTTCTTGACTGCAAGGGACCTACATTTGTTTTAACTAACCTTTTTCTCTTCACATATCTATAAAAACTTTTGCAGTCAGTTTTTATGTTCCCTGCCAGTTTTCTTTCATAATCTATTTTCCCTTTCCTAATTATGCACTTTGTCCTCCTCTGCTGGACTCTGAATTTCTCCCAGTCCTCTGGTAGGCTGCTTTTTCTGGCTAATTTGTATGCTTCATCTTTAGTTTTGATACTATCCCTGATTTCCCTTGTTATCCACGGATGCACTATCTTTCCTGATTTATTCTTTTGCCAAACTGGGGTGAATAATTGTTGTAGTTCATCCATGCAGTCTATAAATGCCTTCCATTGCATATCCACCGTCAACCCTTTAAGAATCACTTGTCAGTCTATCTTGGCCAATTCACGTCTCATACCCTCAAAGTTACCTTTTTTTAAGTTCAGAACCCTTGTTTCTGAATTAACAATGTCACTCTCCATCCTAATGAAGAACTCAACCATATTATGGTCACTCTTGCCCAAGGGGGCCACGCACAACAAGACTGCTAACTAACCCTTCCTCATTACTCAGTACCCAGTCTAGAATAGCCTGCTCTCTCGTTGGTTCCTCTACATGTTGGTTTAGAAAACTATCCCGCATACATTCCAAGAAATCCTCTTCCTCAGCACCCCTGCCAATTTGATTCACCCAATCTATATGTAGATATATGTATATGTTTGTGTGTGTGTGTGGTCGGTAACAAAGATCCTGTAGGATCTTTGGTCAGTAGATGCAGCTCCCGCTTCGGTCGAGGCTTTCCAGGCAAGTGACCAAAACCTCTGGCAACTTATGGAAACCTTGGGTGGGGTGCAAGGTCTCCAGAGGTTTCCGTTCAGGTTTCCTAAGTGGGACAGGGGCATAAAGCTGGATTTAACTCACAATTATGCATATTTTGTCTAATAGTTATCATTATATGATCAAGTTCTATTTTTATGTTCACAAGAAGCCAGACTAGGCTGTATAGACACACAAGCTGTTACGTTGTCTGAGTCGTGGAATTATACGGCACGGAAACAGGGCCTTTGGCCCATGCTTACAAAGATGCCTTCTTGAGCTAGTCCCATTTGCCTGCAATTGGCCTGGATCCCTCTGAACCTTTTCTATCCATATACCTTTTAAACATTGTTATTGAATCCACTTTTGCTGACAGCTCATTCCACATACTCACCATCCTTTGCGTAGTAAAAGTTGCCCCTCAGGTCTCTTTTAAATCTTTTCCCTCTCATCTTAGATCTGTGCCCTTCTAGTTTTAGATTCCCCATACCCTGGGAAAAAGACTGAACATTCACGTTAAATAAACCCCTAATATTCTATATATCTCTGAGGTCACCCCTCAGCCTCCAGGAAACAGAAGCCACAACCTACCCAGTCACTCCTTTATGCTTCTCAGAGCAGTGGGGAAGAAGCTGCTCTTGTGTCTGGATGACAGGGCTTTCAAGCTTCTGTATCGACGCCCAGAAGAGGGAATCGGCAGGGTGGCATGCATCCGTACTGATGCTTTCAGCCTTATTCAATGCACCATGAAGATGGACTGAGTCGAAGGGAGTAACAAGCCTGTGATGGACTTGGCTGTGTTCACCGTGATTAAGCACAGAACAGCTGCCAACCAGGCTGAGATGCATCAAAATACATTCTATAGTGTCTTTGTAGAAGTTCAAGACAATCTTCATGGAATTGCTGAATCTTCTCACATACCTAAAAAAGTAAATCTACTGTGATGCTTTCTTGACAACCTTCAGTGACGAGGCTAGGTTGCTGGTGACATGGATGCCAAGGAACTTGAAGCTGTTGACCAGCTTTGTTGATGAACACAGGGTTATGTTCGCCTTCCTGGTTCCTTGGGTCAACAACCAACTCGCCTTGCTGACGTTAACGGCTAAGTTGTCAATCTGACAACAGTGCACAAGGTTCCTGATCATCCTTTTATGATGCAATTTACTCTCTGACGAAGCGTGTTCGTGAATAAGTTTGATGCTTGGCATCAGGCACACAACCTATCAGGACATAGTTGCTTTAAGGAGCTGATTGTTGTTGGCAGACCATATCCTGGTAAGTTAAGATCGAGTGGGAAGATTATAGAGGTTAATGATTTGATGTTGAATCACCACAATTGAGTGGAAAGATCTTCCCAGTTTGATATTTAACCTACCAGAAATGTGGCATTGATAAATGACAGCGAAGATTGACAAATCTTAAATCATATGTCTGCATGTTTCTCTCCCTGTCCCTTCCTCTTCGCCCACTCCTACCCCCACCCCACCTCCACCACAGGTAATGAAGTGGTTCTGGACAGTGGTGTCTAGTTTCACTCAAGAGGAACTTGCTCGGTTGTTGCAGTTCACCACGGGCTCTTCCCAGCTACCGCCGGGAGGATTTGTGGCAATGTGCCCATCTTTCCAGATCATTGCAGCACCTACGCAGAGTTCCTTGCCCACAGCTCATACCTGGTGAGTGGGTCAGCAAAAGGGATGCGTCTGTGGGTGGGTACTTGATATATTGTCTGCTGAAAATAGCAACATTTTTTTTTCCCCAATTGGGACTATCATCCCTAACCACATCCACAGGTAGTTAGAACACATGCAACAGGAAAGAGTGTGAAGTGAAATTGTAATTGTAATCAGCCAAGTCTGTAAACAAGGAATTTGATTTGCCAACAGTCATACAAAAAAGCAAGAAGATATATAACCACATAAAAATTAAACATAGACTTAAAGAGCCACCACAGTGGCGTGTGAGAATCTCCAGGGCACGCAGCATAAGCGGAGGCCCACAGCCATCAGTTCAATGTCCGGGTCACACACACACTCCTTCACCGTGATGTGACCAGAGTTGTACCGACCGCTGTCACTCTCTCTGCAGTCCCTGTCCGCCCGAACAGTCAGAAAGCCGTCCACACTTGCACCGGACTCCGGGTTGTCCACATGGAGCGATGTCTCCACAAAACACTGAGATCACTGCACTCACGGCACTCCCTCCGAGTCCCCACCAGTGCAGGCAGCACGTCCATCTTGTTTTTTCGGCGACCTCACATTCCCCACTGTGATGGAAGTTAAATAACTTATACCTTCTTTTCTCCCGTGGTCGGGGCAATCGAAACTTCCGCAGTCGGGGCGGTCAAAGCTCCCGCTGTCGGCGATCGAAGCCCCTGCATTGGGACGATCGGGGCGGTTGGAGCTCCCGAAGTAGATTCCTAACAAAGGGAACGACAGCTTCACGATATTAAAGCCGCAGTGTGGACGGAGATACGATACGGAAAAAGTCGCATCTCTGTCAGGAGAAGAGATCAAAAAAGGTTTCCCTCCTCCCAAAGCCCCACATAATACAAAAATTAAAGATGCATTAAAACATACAAGTAAAAACAGACTAAAAACAAGGAAGGGACGAGACAGGTTGTTGGCAAGGCTGCCACTAACGGTGCCACCCAGGATGGTGGCATGGGATTAGTTTCCTTAGGGTGAAGCACTAGATGAACGGAATGAAGAGATTTATTCCTCTCCATGAACTGGAGCATTGAGATAGAAGAGACTATGAGGAAAGAGGGAGGAGAGGAAGGAATGACTAATGTGGGTGGCAACGAGAAGGAGAATGGAATGGACAGAAACAGGAGATGGTGTATGGGCTTAGAGGGGAAAAGGGTGTTATTGGAATAATATAAATTCTGTACAAACCACCTAATTGAGAGTTGGTTATCCCTCCCCCCCCCCCCCCCCCCCCCCCCCCCCCCCATCCTAATGTTTGAATTTAGATTGGTGTCATGCGTGCTGAGGTACAGTGAAATGTTTTTGTTGCATGCCAACCAGTCTGCGGAGGACATATCATATCTTTGTTTAGGGGCCAGCAGCATTATATTGCCAGCACTGAGTGAACATTTAATGACAATGCTGGAGAGAAAAAAAATAATCTACTGCAAATCATTTTTGAACTGATCAATTTCTCTTTTAATGTGTATCTCCAGCTTTAACCAGTTGTGCCTTCCAACCTATGATTCATATGAAGAGCTGCATAAGATGTTAAAACTGGCCATTAATGAAGGCAGTGAAGGGTTTGGAATGCTGTGATTCTAAGACTTTTTGGCACACGATGATCCATCCAGTGGCAGACAGTACAGGACCCAGGATCTGTCTGGTTATAAATCTAAGATCCCCATGGTTTTCCCCTCTCTGCCATATGGACATAGATTGTGCAACGAATGCCTCTGTACTATTCAGACATTTGACAAGAAGGTTTGAAAGATGCTGTGAAATCAGTATGCTGCAGTCAATGTTTTCCAAACAGCCCGGCAAGCAAGCTCAGTTCCAACATAGAAACAAGACTTTCACAGAATGCTCCTTTGTTTATCTGATTCACCAATGGCTTAATATGGGAGAAGCTTGAAGAATCTATCATCAGACTGGAAATTTGATGGAAATAAAAAAGAACACTCTGATCATTGTAGCAAACAGCAGTCTGTGTCCACCGCCATTTTGGCCCTATGGCTGAAAAAGGGCTCAGACCTGGACTTTCTATCTCGAGTTACTAAGAATTCCAATAGCCTTGCAAGTATATGCAACAGAATCAAGCACTCGACTGTGAAGAAAACCACAAGCAACTCCAGATTCTGTGCCCTGTCTCCCAAATTATCCCATTGACGGAACCTTAGTTTAGTTTAGTGGAGCGAATGTAATGTGTGCTTGCAGATCCATGTCTGAGACCAGCACGCAGGGAGTCGCCTAGCTTGGGCATCTCCTTTCAACAAGCTGTTGGCCTTTTATCTTTACTACCGAACTTTACAACCAACCTCACAAACTTTAAAGTCCTACACATTTTCTGAGTTTTGTTATCCAAATCAAGGTTAATGTCAGCCAAGCACTGGGCCGTGATCAATTGTTTTGTTGCAAGAATTTATTCAAGTTTCCAGATGGAAATTTCAGAAGAAAAATGTCAAATGATTCTGGTAATGAAGTGGAAGAACAATGAGTTGATTAATAATCAAGAGGTTGCGATGCTGGAGTGGTACATTTCTTCAGCAGATCTCTGTAAATAGAATACTGCACATTAACTAAAATGTTTTTGTTTATCTCAAGACAGAAGATAAGCAAACATCCTTTCCCTTCGTCATCAAATTTCTCATTAATATATCATATTCCCAAAGAGATTGCATTAGGAACATTGTTATGAAGACCTCTTTAGAAATAAGTAATTGTGTTATGTGGTTGAAATGCATGTTTTATCAGGTTGTCGTACATCACAGATAATATGAGTGGAAAATCGGTCAATTATTGTGTGGTATAAGCAAATGTGTTGTTTAAAGGCCGGTTTTCGGCACAACTGAAGGTCAACCAGACTGCATGGGTCCAGTTTTTTTAATTACTGGGACATTGCAAATTGAAAAGAAGGCAGAGTATCATTGAATTTAATATTTCAGTTTGAGAACAGATGCTGTACACATAACCAGCCAGATAGAACAGAAGGTGTTTTCAAAATAGTGTTCCTTGTCCCTTATCGACATTTTTCTGTCTTCTACTCTGATGCCATACAATATACCAGGAAAAGGGAAGTACAACTGTTGTTTGAGTGTGAGAAAGAATGTCCTCTTTCTCACACTCACGCAAAATAAAACGTTGACTCGGTGTCCTTTACATTCCTCCATCACACCGGGCCAAGTCTGGTATAAATCGGGCATGTAGTTGCAATAGTCAAGGCTGTAAAATGACTGCAAAATGCACAATTGAGGAAAAAATGTGAGAATGAGTTTGAATACAATTTGTTTGTTACAAATAAATAAAGGCTGTTCTTTTAAACTCTTTCACAATTGCCTTAGACATTAACAGATGACCTCGGAGTTACAAAAGGCAAAGATTCACTTGCTGAACATAGTAAGTCAACAAAGAAGAAATTTACATTTAATTTCTCACCCAAATGATGCAAATAATACTTTCAGTGAAACATTATCAAGAGTGTATCTCTTTTTTCCCTTGCGTTTTTTTTTTCACTCTGTACATTTTATGATCTCTCTGTGGACCTCACATTCCCATTCCTTCGCTTTATTGCGATTTCCCTTGTTTCCTGCCCAACACATATCTTCACACGTGCGATCTTGATTTCTGTCTGACACTCACCCTCAATCTCTGTTTTGCTCTCGTCCTTGCGTTTATCTGCACTCCCTCTTACTACCGTGCTCCACTTTCAGCTCCCACTGTCACACGATCCTGCCGTCTCACACTTTCCTTGTCCTTTGCCTCCTTGCAATCCTGCCCCACTGCTGCCCCAGTACTGGTGCTGGTTTATCAACTGCTTCTTGCACTCTCAGACACTGGCTCCCCAGCCCTCCTTGCACTTCTGATCCTTGCACCACTGCCCCCAGCATCAACACCAGCTCGCTCTGCTCCCTCCTGGTTGGTTATATGGGTAATTGATTTCTGTAGCTCTTTGCTGCTGCTAAAAACATACATTATATGTCAGAGATGCTGCTTGTTCCGCTAAGTTACTCCAGCATTTTGTGTCATCATTATTCTGTTGCTGGATTGTTACTCGCTGGGATTTGGACTGTTCCTTATCACTTCACAATTGGAATCTCTCTGGTAGTAAGCTGGCCATATTTGTGAGTTGCTTTACAAATAGAGTTAATTCTTTTTTTTTAATGAAAATTGCACTTTACAATGTGAGGAAACATATATTCCTTCCAAGACTTTTTTCACCCTCTGTACAGCTAGCTTTGCAGTAAACCTTTTGGATTATTTTCAATAACCAGTGACCTTTAGAGAAGTCTGGTGGGGACTCCTCCATTTGTGCGGGCTCCTCCATCCCTAGTGAAAACACTAGCCGTTTACAAGTCCATATGGCATATTCTGATGAAGAATGCTAGTCAACCTGTGTAATTGTGAAAGTATGATAATAATTAGCCTGAATTTCAAATTCCCTTCGCTCATCTCTTATCCCAAACCTAAAATTGGTGCCTTTCAACAACTATTTTTGTGAGTTTGGAAATTATTCTGTTCTGCACCCTGGTGTCAAGTGTAATCGAATGAGAGGGGTGTTCTTTAACAGTGGTACAAAGTGGTTTTGGAGTATAAAGTATAGATCAATGCCAAAATTGATTCGAAAGAGAAAGTGAGGAGTTCTGTTTCCTCACTTAGGGAATCTGAACACTTTTTTTTTTGTTTTGGCATCAGATTGATTCCTGAACTTAGACTGTATGTACAATTGGATATACTTTTTGGACACAGATCTCAGAAGTGAACATTGCAAAGCTGTGAGGTCTTTGTCTCCCTGGAACTGAGGCAGAGGAATAATCAAGCAAAGTAGCACTCATTTTTATGTGAAATACGCACTGATCTGGGGTTTCTTTAATCAAGATAGAAAATGTTGTGTTAAGAAGGGAAATCATGTATTCAATGCAAACACTGAGTAGAGTTCTCACTTGTATGGGTCTACCCTGCTCATTTCAACCAGCGGAGTTTATCCACCGACTTTCTCCCCAAAAATTGTGTATTTGTTTTCAATACAAAACTATTATTAGATAATCCACTTGCAACAGTCATTAACTCCAAAATTATATTAGAAAATGATTCAAATCTAATTATGTTCTTATTAACTTTAATGATGTGAAATATTACAAAAATCAATCAAACTCAGCCAAAAGTTTAACTATTAATAACCAGGTTATTTACATATTCTTTAAAGAAAATGATTTACACTCATTTACCTTTTGATGAAATTACACAGCATTTAACAACAGTTACATACAACAAGAGGTTATATTAACAGTTGAGCGTTTTCACAAAATTTGAAATACTTTAGACTTGGAGACTGTGGGTTATAGATGCTATTCTACTATTTGAGATGTTTTGGGGTCTTCATTTTTAGCTTTGTCCATGAGGAAACTATCAGAGGGAGAGAATTAAGACCAAAGGGATAAAATTGGGATAGAAGACAACAGAGGCGGAGAGAAACAAATATTCAGGCACCTTGACGAGGCACGGAGATGGGTTTCTAATGTGGAGAGCTGAGTATTTTTGAATGACAGGGTTCATAAAAGATTTTGCAGGAAACCTGAATGATGTTCTGAGTGACTTCATTGAAAAGGATGATGTGAAGTGGTGAGAGGCTTGCAGAAGTTGTAGACAATTGTTGCCTTTTCAGGACTGTTATAACGTTGATACATTATGAATTTATCAGCAGCAGTAGTGAAAAAAATAGCGGTAGCTATTTATCCATTAAAAGAGGAGTAATCACAGTGAAGAGTATACTTAACTGTTATTTCTATCGAGCAATTTAAAAGCACCAGTTACATAGCACAATTTTTCAGTTACTGAGCAAATACACGTACTGCTAAGATAGAATTCATTGTTTCCAGATGAAATTCCCACACATTAGAAAATAGCACAGTCGGGCTTTAAATGTCAGATTTGATTAAAAGTGGTGAATGTTGTCTTCTTCTAGCCTTTGATGTTAAAGAGTGTGTATCTTTATGTGCCGTCAGCTATGCAGTTCATTTTGAAAGTGCACAGATACAGGTCGAGTTGCGATTTGCAACTCTTTCATTTTATTTTGGGGCTTCAGCACCACCGTTCAAGTGAAAAATACCTATGTGAGGATCCCATTATTATACGTCAGGAAGAGAAATCCAAGTGTAGAAATAGAAATGAAAGTATTGGAAATGCGCTGCAGTTTTTAACAGGTTGAACAAAGGCATAAAGTGTCTGAATGGATATTTTGCAAATTTAAATATTAATCAGTTCATTTAATTTCTGATAAAGACCCGAGTTTAAATCATTAATATACCTTTTCACTTTATTATGACAATGGGCATGTCATGTCCTGTTATTCACAGTAATAGTTCATGTCTTTCGTCTGTTGTTGGATTATTCCATGGGGTGTAGGAGTCTTCTGTTTAAATCCATCACATTCATTGCAGACACTGTTGGATGACAGGAATGTAAGGTTGTCAGCTGGCCAGGACTGGTCCCAATATCACTTGGCTGCTTAGAAACAGATTGAGACAAGTTTGTTTTGATTTTCAACACAGCCCCAGTTCTGCTGTAAATGGAACTTGCTTTAATAAAACTTAATTATTGCAGTACTGAGCAGTGGCAAGCAGTCACACCCTGCCAGGATTTCCCACCCTGTATCTTGGGAGCAATTTAATAACTGAAGGCATTGATGTTTATGGAAACTCATGTAATCCCATTCTGGTTCCCTTTTCTGATATATGAGTTTTCGTGCATCATCTTTGCTCATTCCAGAGCATTAATACAATCGGGTTATACAGCATGATGTTGTCGATTTTATTAGCGGTGAGTAAAGGATTTGGTGATTTGCTGCAAAACCTACCATGATACCACTTACAAAACTCCAGTGTTTACAGCTCCTCGCTTGGTAAGGAGGTAATTTTGGAGAATGTACAAAATAAACCGAGGAAACAAAACTTTGCTTACACAATGCACTGTACCGTGTATTGCCCCTGTTAGTATCTTGGTAAATGTTCTTACCAAGCCACTAGTAACTACATACCAGGATGATTTTAATATTGTAAAATGTCATCATGTTTGGTAGTGAACTGAATGTTATTTATTTATAAAAGACAGGTACAGGTAATTTTATATTCTGAGAACAATGCTTGATGGTATGGATACCCTTGATTTTCTTTTCTGAATATTTATACTGTTTATGATTAAAATGAGTGAATTAAACCATTTCTTCTTATTTTTGGAATTCAAACGAGTGACCGGACAAAATATTGAACATTCATGCAAAACTGTTTAAAACTTCAGAAGTTAGTCATAACATAATATTCAACTATTAATAAGCTTTTTGTCTCCAAGGCACAGACTGGAGCCGCTTGGCCCATTGTGTCGACATCGGCCAAAAAATTGAGTGACTTGGGTTACTCCCATTTCTCACATCTCAGTGACTAACCATGTAGATTTTTAGCTCTTCAAGTGCAAATCCAGCCACATTTTTTAATGAGCAATGTTTGAGACCAATGTTTCATTTTGGGTGAAATTCCATTTTGTCAGCTGAAGGAAAAGAGGGGAGTTGGTTCAACCATCGCTGGAGAAATGTGACCAGTTCTGAGTGCCAAAGTTTAGGAAAGTTGTGAAAAATTGAAGAGGGTGGAGAGAGATTTATTAAAATGACAACTGGGATGAGGGATAAACTGGAGAATCTGAAATTGTACTCCTTGGTACAGGACGTCCCCACGGTGTTTGATTGAGGTAATTAACACCATGGAGGGTACAGGGAAAATGCCGTCACTAGAGACAAACTGGTCTCTCTGTGGAATGGTTTTCCCAGTGGGCATAGAATGAAGGTGCTTGGTGCAGCAAGTAGAGTCACAGTGCCAGAGACCCGTAGTCAATCCTGATCTCCGTTGTCAGTGTGGAGTTTGCATGTTCTACCTGTGACCATGTTGGTTTCCTCTGGGTGTTCCAGATTCTTCCCACATTCCAAAGACATGCAGGTTGGTAGGATTAGATGGCCACTGTGAATTACCCCGAGTATGTAGGTGCGTAATAGAATCTGGGGGAAGTTGATGAGAATATGGAAAGAATAAACTAAAGGGGATAACTGTAGGATTAGTGTAGACAACTGTTAGTTGGAACATGCATACTTCATGGATTAAAGACTTGCTTCCATGTTGTATCCCTTTATGACTCCAGCTTTGAAAGGGTGGAAATATGTTTGTGCAAAATAATGAGTCTGGATGCACTGCCAGGAGTAAATGTGGGGCAAATACCATGGTGGTGTCAAAAAGCTGGATATGTACCTGATATGAAAGATGTTTTAGGGTTGCTAAGCTGATTATTTTTTTTTACATATGGAACTGGTAAGGACTCAATTGGCTGAATGGTCTCTGTGTATAAACCTGCTGTGATTCTGTATGATTTAATCTGATGAGCTGGATGTGGGCACTATTAACTCCCAAGACATAAAATGGATGGTACACTGCTGTCAGCTGCTTGACAAGTTTAATATGAAAGAGTAAGGATTCATTCAGTGTCCTTATTGAATATCACTATCAGGGCAAAATAGATTCCTGGATGTCTGAATGGCCCTTAAACCAAAAAAGAAGCTCTGCTCATTTCAGGAACTCTTCAGTTTTGCTGCACAGGAAGTGACCATTTAGATAATCCTGTGTAGGAAGGAACTGCAGATGCTAGTTTAAACCAAAGATTGACACAACAAGCTGGAGTAACTCAGCGGGTCAGACAGCATCTCCGGAGAAAAGGAATAGGTGACACTTCTGGTCGAGACCCTTCTTCAGACTCTCATAATCATGCCTGTGGCAGGAAATCTGATCAATCATCAGTGCTTAGACAAAAATGCTGGAGAAACTCAGCAGGTGAGGCAGCATCTATGGAGCGAAGGAAATGGGCAACGTTTCGGGTCGAAACCCTTCTTCAGACTGCAGACTCAACTTCGATTTTCCAGCATCTGCAGTTCCTTCTTAAACAATCATCAGTGCTTGTTGATTGATGTGATGTTCTGAGTAGAATGCATTGCTAGACCACAGCTATAAATGTAGTTGCGGCAGAGTTTAGCTGATAGCCTTTGCAGACAGCTACTGTTTTCTGATTGTCAGATTTTCAAATTGTATGTTGATGGAAGTTGTCAAGTGCTGGCTCGCGATTATTCCCTGATCTCATAGGTTTCGAAATGAGTGGCACTCTCTGCACCATTTCAGCAAGTAATCAAGTCAACCAGCAGGATCACAGGATAGATTGGGTAAGGATAACACATTTCCTTTGTCAAAGAACATAAATGTAACCTCTGGGTTTTTTTTGGTGATTTCTCAGTCATTACTATTCATAACAGCTCCTCGTCCAAATGTAATTATCTACTTGAATTTAAATAGGTCTGCTTCTGAGGTTGAATTCAGACTCTTCCTTCCAGGTCAATATTCCAGGCTCAGTAAATTAACCACAGTGTTTCTGTACATGTGCATTGCAATGAGATTTTGGAAACTTAAAAACAAAATTAGATTTTGGAAACTGGTCAGTCGAAAGTTATGCGAAACAATACTAGGTGGTTAGATCTTTGAAGAAAATATCTTTCTTGGTCCAATTGTTTATTCTTGCAAATCTTTGGCCTTAATCCTAGTTCAAGAATAGAATCACACAGCATGGAAATGGGTCCTTCGACCCAATTTTCCCAAGCTGGCCACGATCCCCATTTACGATAATCCCACCTGCCACGTTTGCCCTGTAAACCTTTCCTATCCTATTACCTGTCCAAATATATTTTAAATGTTGTTATAGTACTTGCCTCAACCTACCTCCTCGGGCAGCCAGTTCCATATACTACTGTCTGAATCACAAAATTATTTTTTACACTTACACTTTATTTCTAGGTACTATGTTACTCATCAGTTGCCCCATCACAATTCATCTCTGGAATTACCTGTTCACAAATTGGTCAAGTCTCAAGTCGAATTCCGCAACTTGAATGCACAATTTCAAATTTGATGAAATGAATTCAATTGTAATATAGGGCAAACTCCCCTAGTGTTGCAATGAAATCATCCCAGATGGATATCCGAGTCCAAACCCCCCCCCCCCCCCCCCCCCCCCCCCCAAAGAGAATTCTATAAGTCTACCTTGAGCACAGAATAAGGCCTTGAGCAACACAACGTCCCCACTTAAGCTGTAACGTTTGGATGCTGCGTCTCTGGTATTCTAGGAAGGCTCAACCAGTGTAAAATGATCTTTCCTGAGTCACTGCAAACTCAGTTGCTTCCCATTTCCAATTGACATCAAAACTGATGAAGTACAGGAAGCAATAAGCAGAGTCAACTAGGATATACCACTGTCTACAGAAAGACATTTGGAATCTCTTCTCTCAATTCTCTGGTTAAAATGGACATTGTTTTGGGCACAACAAACAAAAATACACCTGATTAGAATACATTTAGCCAAAGTATTTGAAGAATCTTTGGGAGAGAATATTTACTTGATCTGTTGAAGTGCTGAGCCCACCAGGAGATCAGGTAGGTGAAGAAGGACTGACTGGAGGTGTTCAGTGAAACGATCGCCGAGCCTGCGCTTGGTCTCGCCGATGTAGAGAAGTTGACACCTGGAACAGCGAATACAGTAGATGAGGTTGGAGGAGGTGCAAATGAACCTCTGCCTCGCCTGGAAAGACTGGGTCTTTGGATGAAGTCGAGGGGGGAGGTAAAGGGACAGGTGTTGAATCTGCAGTTGCACGGGAAAGTACCTGGGGAGCGACGAGTTGACCAGGGGGGTTCGACTGGTAGTGGGATCTTATTGGAGGTGGCGAAGATGTATGCTGTATGCAATGACTGATGGGGTGGAAGGTGAGGACAAGGGGGACTCTGTCCTTGTTATGAATGAGGGGAGGGGGAGTAAGAGTGGAGCTGCGGGATATCGAGTAGAGCCTCATTTATAATGGAGGAGGGGAACCCCCCTTTCCTAAAGAATGAGGATATCTCCGATGCCCGGCTTGGAACACCTCATCCTGGGCGCAGGTGTGGCTTAGACTGAGGAATTGGTAGTGGGGGATAGGGTACAGGAAGCAGGGTGGGAAGAAGTGTAGTCAAGATAACTATAGTCAGTAGGTTTGTAGACTATGTTGATCAATAGTCTGTTTCCTGTGATGGAGATGGTGAGATCTAGAAATGGTAGGGAGATGTCGGAGATGGTCCAAGTGAATTTGAGTGCAGGATGGAAATTAGTGGTGAAGTTGATGAAGTCAGTGAGTTCTGCATGGGTGAGGAGGTAGGACCAATGCAGCCATCAATGTAGTGGAGGTAGAGTTTGGGGATAGGGCCAGTGTACGCCTGGAACAGGGATTGTTCGACGTACTCTACAACGAGAGGGACATAGCTAGGACTCATGCGTGTGCCCATAGTTACGCCTTGGATTTGGAGGAAGTGGGAGGAGTTGATGGATAAGTTCTTAAGGGTAAGGGCCAGCTCTGCTAGGCGGAGGAGAGTATTGGTAGATGGTAATTGGCTGGTTCTGGGGTCGAGGAAGAAACGGAGGGCTTTAATACCCTCCTGGTGGGGATGGAGGTGGAAAGTGACTGGACATCCATAGTAAAGATCAGGGAGTGGGGTCCTGGAAAATGGAAGTCATTGAGGAGACGAAGAGCGCGTGAGATGTCTTGGACATAGGTAGGGAGGCCTTGGACGAGGGTTTTCCCTAGGCAACGCGCGCGGTAGGGGGGGGGTTATTCAGATTGTTTAAGTGAGGATTAGGCCCACCCTCGGAGGGATATGATGGAGTCGAGGTATATGGAAATTCATTCTTTGGGACATGAAGTAACAGAAACAATGGGTCTGCCAGGTCAGTTCTGTTGGGGAGAAGATTAAAATCGGGTCATGCAGGGCTGGGGAACGATAAGGTTGGAGGCTTTAGGGGGCAGACAGCCGTTAGTGATGGAATCAGCAATGGTGCTTGAGATTATGGCCTGGTGCTCGTCTGTGGGGTCATGGTATTTTAGGCAGTTAATGTCCCGCCGGCAGTTGGAAATGAAAAGGTTTAAAGAGGGTAGATGACCATCCGGGGGAGTCCCAGAGGAGGGAGTCCGTTGGAAACGGGAGAAGGGGGTCGTCATTGGGTGCTGAGGACTCCTTCCCATAGAAAAAGGCCCGGAGGCGATGGAAGAAGACCTCTACATCATGGTGAACCTGGAACTCGTTGAGGTGGGGCGGAAGGGAACAAAGATGAGGCCTCTGCTGAGGACAGTCTGTTCCGTATCAGAAATGGGGAGGTCAGGGCCCAGCGCAAATTGGAGGAACAGCACCTCATATTTTGCTTGGGTAGTTTGCACCCCAGCGGTATGAATATTGACTTCTCCAACTCCAGGTAGCCCTTGCTTTCTCTCTCCATCCCCTTCCCCTTCCCAGTTCTCCCACTAGTCTTACTGTCTCAGACTACATTCTATCTTTGTCCCGCCCCCTCCCCTGACATCAGTCGTGAAGAAGGGTCTCGACCCGAAAAGTCGCCCTTTCCTTCTCTCCAGAGATGCTGCCTCACTTGCTGAGTTACTCCAGCATTTTGTATCTATCTTTGATTAAACAGCATCTGCAGTTCTTTCTTACTCATGCAGGTCTGCTCCACGAGCATAACAGTAGATTTGCAGCAGGAGTGGTCCTGGAGCCATCACCCTTCAGCATCCACGTTAATTACCCTGACACAACATCGCTTAAATGGACGGCACGATGGCGCAGCGTTAGTATTGCTGCCTTACTGCGCTACGGCACCAGAAACTTGGGTTAGATCCTGACTATGGGTTCTGTCTGTACGGAGTTTTACGTTCTCCTCGTGACCCGTGGGTTTTCTTCTGTCTTCTTCCTTTCCTTTGGTTTTCTTCGAGATTTTCGGTTTCCACCCAGGCTCCAAAGACATACTGGTTTGTGGGTTAATTGGCTTGGTAATCGCTGGTCGGTGCAGACGAGGTGGGCCGAAAGCCCTGTTTCCGTGCTGTGTCTCTAAACTAAATTATACTAAATTGATACATGCAGCTGACTTATCGTTACTTGCACACCATCACTTCAGCCTTTCCTAAGACAGCAAGGAATTGAATGGTAATGACATCAGTGGCAGTCAGTGAAATTTGGCATTTAACTGGTGATGAACTTAAGCAAGAGGATTCCACCCTGACTACAAATCTGGCGCTCAAGTTGAACACCACGTTCTGCCTGGAGTGGGAGAAACACGTAGATTCCACAAAGTAAGTAGGAGTACAAATGGATCATTCCCTCGGCTTCAAATGGCATTGGTCAAAGATCAGGGCGAAAATGACAACCCAATGAAGATATCTGCAGAAACACATGATGGAAACTGCATAGCCTGCAGGATCAAGGACTATCATGGTGCTTAGCCCTTGTTTTTTTTTTCTTTACAGTGGATTATTGTGATCTTGTATAGATTTAAAAAAAAAACACATCAAGGTGCTGGATGTGCAACTAAACATAGTATTACTGAATTATGCACTCTTACTGAAACATTAAATGTGTCAATGGTACAGGGCCCAAGTGAGACCACACCTGGAGTATTGTGTGCAGATTTGGTCCCCTAATTTGAGGAAGGACATTCTTGCTATTGAGGGAGTGCAGCATAGGTTTACAAGGATAATTCCCAGGATGGCAAGGCTGTCATATGCTGAGAGAATGGGGTGGCTGGGATTGTATACTTTGGAATTTAGAAGGATGAAAGGGGATCTTATTGAAACATCTAAGATTATTAAGGATTTGCACATGCAAGGCAGGAAACATGTTCCCGATGTTGGGGGAATCCAGAACCAGGGGCCAAATTTTAAGAAGAAGGGGTAAACCATTTAGAACGGAGATGAGGAAACACTTTGTCACACAGAGAATTGTGCTGATATTCTAACTGCCTACGCGTGGGGGCGGTGTGCTGCACGGCTGGCGTTCTACGCGGATACCTCTTATCAAGAGAAGTATACGAGCTCTTAAGATAGCAGCGTCAGGGGATATGGGGAGAAGCAGGAATGAGCGTCATGATTGGGGATGATCACATGTCAGTTTATACAGACATTGAATGGTGGGCTGGCCTTGGGGCCGAATGGCACCTACTCTGCACCTATTGTCAAGACTCGTTTTATTTGCCGTCATGTCCTCTATAGGACAACATTAAATACCTCAGATGGCTCCTGTCCTCGATTATTTGCAAACTACTAGAAGTCATAGAGTGATACACTGTATGGAAACAGCCCTTTGGCCCAACATGTCCCAGCGTACACAAGTCCCACCTGCCTGTGCACTCGCAGTGCATCATATCCTCTCCAAACTTGTCCTGTGCATGTGCCTGTCTAACTGTTTCTTAAACGTTGTGATAGTCCCAGCCTCAACTACATCTATGGCAGCTTGTTCCATACACCCCATCACCCTTGATGTGAAAAAGGTACCCTTCAGATTCCTATTAAATCTTTTCCCCGTCACCTTGTACCTATGTTCTCTTGTCCTCAATTCTCCTGCTCTGGGCAAGAGACTGTGCATCTACCCAATCTATTCCTCTTGTATTATTCCTCCCATGTTAAAAGCGAGGCCTCCGTTGTCAGTTTCACTTACTGGATCTTTGCAAACATGTATCTTTCAATCCATAGCAATGTTAATCCTGGCCAGATTGGAAGCTAGGACTCTAAAATTAAGTAAAGGCTCCAGGGCTGCTGGGCCATTTGGTCAATTTGAAAGTGCTCTCTGTAGATCTGGGACAAGCTGCAGAGTGGTGCCAGTTTGTTTAGAGCCTAGATCCAAGCTGCAGAAAGGGAAGGGATCATCTGCAGACCCTGGTAATTAGGTGCAAAATGCATAGAATGGATTGGATGAATACAATGTATTAGCCACTGTATTTTGGATTATGGAAATGTCAATTATGTATGGGGTTAATCGATATCTGTAATTGGATTTTAAAGAGACCACCCCCATGTGGTTCGGCCCCTCGAGGTATGGGGACCTATAAAAGTCTGCTGGCATGAGGTCCTGCGATAATCTTCTGGGAGAACGCTTGTGACTGCGTGACCTTCTGGAGTGTCTCTGAGCGAGACCTAGAGGACTTGATCAGGCAGATACGAGGATCAAACCCGTGGTGGTTAGGTAGAGTAGTTGAACTGTAATTGTGTTTTGTCAAAATAAAGATTAGTTGCACAAGAGCTTGATTCAGTGGTTTTTGACTGAAACTAGACTGGGGGGGAAGCTTAGAACGAACAATTTACAGCAGGAGGGGTCATGTTAAAATCATGACAAGTCAGGGACTCCATTCTGAGTGGGACACCCCAACAATCCACTTTGTCTGAAGGAGGGTTCCAACACGAAACGTGACTTATCCATTCCCTCCACAGATGTTGCCTGTCCCACTGAGTTACTCCAGCACTTTGTGTTTACTACAGATTCCAGTTCCTTGTGAATCCACTTTGTTTACCAGCGAAGCACAATGGTTCAAGAACAGTGTCTCATTCAAGAATATCTGAACCAGTCCCTGGACCAGACCTTTTGCACAGTATATATCCAGTCCTGAACCAGGTGTGGAAAAGATAGTGTGGGCATCTTTCACAGTGATGGAAACTGAAATCAAGTTCTAGTTGCAATGGGCGGCACAGTGGCTCAGCGGTAGAGTTGCTGCTTTACAGCACCAGAGACCTGGGTTCGATCCTGTCTATGGGTACTTGTCTATATGGAGTTTATACGTTTCCCCATGACATGCATGGGTTTTCTCTGGGATCTCCAATTTCCTCCCACACTTCAAAGACACACAGGTTTGTAGGTTAATTGACTTGTATTAATTGTAAATTGTCCCTTGTATATGTAGGATAGTGTTAATGTGTGGGGATTGCCTGTTGGCTCAGACTTGGAAGGCCAAAGGGCCAATTTCCTCGCTATATATATATATATCTATTATAAATATATATATCTACCAACTTGCACTGATTTTTATTCCAGACTTACAGCACTAGTATAGACAAGTGAATGTATTCTTCCTGAAAAACCTCAACCTCAAAATTTTTACTGTTTCTATTGCCATGTGATTGAAAATACTTTTAATCCCCATAGGGAAATTATGAATGGTTAATAAATATTGCTTTACTTGGAATTGCAGATTAATTTTCAGGCTTCTGTGAACAAATCAAAATATTATTTTTCTCCTTCAAACATTTTTTCATGATTAACTACAAGAATATTGGAAGTTGAATTAATATATTTTTTTTTTTCGGGGCGGGGGGGGGGGCACGGGGCACCAGATAAGACCTCTTACATTTAAAAAAAAACTACAGGAACATTCAAATAGATGGAATGAAGTCTGACAACTACTTATACTACTACTCCCATTAAATTCTAAAAAGAATCTTCCTTGGCATCAATTCAAGAATCTAATTTAGTCATTCACATTTATGTATTTCTTTTGACCTTTGAAGTATATTGTATCCTTTCTCTACTCTCTGCTATGCCTGTTTTTTTTTTTTTTTTTTTGCTTTCCAGATGTTTTAATTTATATCGGTTGCCAGTACTCCAGAGAGCTTTCAAGTGAAGAAGTTTCTGTCAAGTTCACCAGCATGCTGTTCGCCAGCTGTAATGAGAACCCAAAAAATAGGAATTCGAGCAACGAAAGATTGCAGATGATGGGAATCTGTAGCTCACAAAAATTTGACGCTGATGAAAGAATCACCTCAACCAAAACACTGACAACGATAAACGATAAGATTGATTTCCCTCCTACTGTCTGGTGCGGTTGTCTGACCGTAACCAAGTTACTTACCAACAAGCTCTCCTTAAATTAAATAATGCTGAAGCAAATAAAATTGCTTTGTTGATTGGCCGCAGGATAACATTCTGAGCCACCATTGAGTTTATTGAGGTTTTTCCAGCTAGTTTAGTTTTGGAGATACAGGAGCAGAAACAGAGGCCCCTTCGGACTTCGCACTTCTCGGCCCACCATGACCAAGCCGACCTAATCTAAACGCACAAACAACACCCTGGGACAATTTATAATTATACCAGCTAAGATCAAGCCAATTAACCTACAAACCTGTATGTATTTGGAGTGTGGGAGAAAACCCAAGTGGGTCAAGGGAAGAACGTACAAACTCGCTGTACAAAGACCAGTCAGAAGAGAATCAAAAAACAAATCAAATCAACAAAACTAAACCCATAGTCAGGATCAAAACCCAGGTCCCTGGCGCAGTGAGGCAGCAACTTTACCCCTGTGCCACTGTACTGTCTCTCTTTAGAACAATCCACTGGGTTCCATTTCCCCCCCCCCCCCCCCCCCCCACCTTCCCATGATCATACAATACATTTCTCTTAAGTATATACAAGGAACTGCAGATACTGGTTTATACCGAAGATAGACACACAGTGCTGGAGTAACTCATTTTGGAGAAAACGGATGGGTGGCGTTTCAGGTTGAGACCCTTCTTCAGACTGAAAGTAGTAGTTTGGGTGGGGTGGGGTGCTGGGGTGGGGGGGGAGGGGTGAAGAGTAGAGGCTGGAGGCAAGAGAAGAATGCCAGGGGACCCATATGGGCTGTTGGGGCCAAATTACCCCCAAATTACCACATGCAGGGCAAGTGTCCTGGTGGACGCGATGTTGACTGGGGAAGATGTGAATTCAAGAGGGAAACAATGTGGAGAACCATGGAGCTGGTAAAACAACTTAGGTGAAGGAAGGGGGAGTGTAAGTAGAAGTTACTTAAAATTAGAGAATTCTATTGTCATATCACTGGGTTGTAAGCTAATCATAATCATAATCTTACTTTATTACCCAAGTAGGTTTTGCAACATACGAGGAATTCGATTTACCATACAGTCATAATAATAAATTGCAAAAGAATGCACAAAATACATTTTAACAAAAATATCCACCACAGTGACTCCTCCACATTCCTCACTGTGATGGAAGGTGAAAAAAAGTTCAATCTCTTCCCTTCTTTGTCCTCCAGCGATCGGGGGCCTCTAACCTTTACTTTTTTAACCTTCCGTTGACGGGATGATTTTACTCCTCCCAGTAGCCGGTGGCGGGCTTCCTCATCGGGCCGGCTCGGTGCGATCATGCTCCTGCATCAGGAGGGGGGAATCTCAACTCATCCGCGCCGGGCGATCTACCCCGGGTCAGGGCTAGTCAAACGTCATGCAGTTTTGGAGTTTCCTGACTCGGTTCACCATCTCCATCATTCTTCAATCCTCACTCTTCATTCTCTCCTGAGCTCTTACAACTGCGAGCTCTCCTTGATGTTAAAGTCCACAGGCAATCCCAGGCAAGGAATCAGCTCTGATGGTAACTTCAAACACACACTCCTCACGCCCCACGGGGTGGAATCAAAGTCAGTCCTGAGCAAGGCCTCCAGCTCCACGTTGTTAGGCCGCAGAGCGACTGGAGATACGACCCGGAAAACAATCGCATCTCCGGATAGGTAAGAGATTTTTTTTGAAAAGTTTTCCCCGACACCCACCCCCCCCCCCACCCCCCAGATAAAACA